>VZTL01024832.1:0-13095 GCA_013400535.1 Scopus umbretta | reverse complement strand
GGAGTTTTGCAAACTTTTTAAGCATATTAAAATTTCATTTTCATAGGAAACATGCTGCATAATACTTCCTGGCTACAGAAATTAATGCCACAATGCTTATTCTGCAGGAAGTTTACCATATGATGCCACTTAAATGTCTTTGGCAAGTACTGATTAGAAGGAACATTTTGGTGTTTGGTGTTAGGCAGGCATCATTCTAAGCACATTGCTTACAATGTTCTTTTACATTTTTTTCCATGTTCTTTACGTTTTGCTTTTCATTAATATACTACAGACAGGCTGAAAAGCATTTCAGAAGTTTTCACCACTCTAAAGCATACTCATTCAAAGTCAATAATTATACTAAAAAGACTTTATCAGTTCCAAGGTGCATTGATGTCATACTAAAGTAGATCTGCTATAAGAGATGGTATATTTTTAGCTCTGAGCTGGCTTCAATTAAGTATCTTAATCATTGTTACATGCATTTCAAAAATATTCAGTCAGTGCCTCCTATTATGTCATTTAGGAGAAAAAAACAAACAATACACTTTCTGCAAGAGAGTAAGACTTAAAATATGCTTGTCCAAACATAGGAAAACTTGTTTATTTTTCTGGGACACAAATGAAAGCTGTCTAAGGGTTGATGGAAGAGCATCACATGCCAGCCAGGAGGAGCTATAGAATTGGAGGCAAGACCTTGGCCCAGGAATGATTATAGTGAGAGATTGCAGTCTCTAGTTCATCCAAAGGATGGTCTCTGCTCTGATATATAACATGCCAAGACACATAAAACAAGCCCAAGTTTCAGAAAATACTGAGAATCTGAGCTCTCAACACCAAGTCAAGCTGAACGTAAAACACCATTTCCTACTGTGGGTTTGCTTCTTGGATGAAGTGAAATCCCAATCTATTGAAATTAACAGAAATTATGTTAACTTCACTGGGAAAGAACTTCAGCACAGGTGACCCAGTTCAAAGGCATAATTTGATCCTTCATTTTCAATAGGGAGATGAAAATGCAAGGCTTCGTCTTAAAGTACTCCACCTGCTTGGTCTTCACTGTTCTTCTGTTTTAGTCTCCTATTCTGTTTTTTGCCCTTTCTTTTTACTTCCGTTCATCCCTTGGTCTGGACCTCATAAATCATGTCTCAGGCTAAGTCATGAAAAACATGACCCAAACATGACACAAGAGTAAAACTTGAAGGCAGGCACAGTGAGCCAACTGCAACAAAACAAGATGTAAAAATCAAGAGGCAGCAGTCTAAAGTTTCTTGATCCAGAAAAAGGAGATGTGACTGACATAAACCAGAGTATAGCAAGCAGGATTATAAAATCAAAGCTTCTGTTTTAAAAACGTGTTCTTCTGTGCTGAAAATATGATTGGTAGCAAGAAGTAGTAAGCAAAAATGTGTACAGAGATTCACAGCTTGGACTCTACTGGGTGTTATTTATTAACTTAGGGGCCACTAATATGTTTCATTGTCCCTGCTTCAGAAGGAAAACAGTGGCACAAACAAAAGAAACTTGATAGATCACACACAATCCTCACACCAACCTAGATGCAACACATTCATCATGTTGGTCGTTGCCAATACTCAAAAAAACCCAGGTTTTTGTATTGGCAGGAGGAAGAGAGGTATTTGAAGACAAAACATTCCTTTTGAGGCTCCTGATACTGTGAAGTACTTATGTGTCTCCTGTGAAGTGCCGAGTGCTGTTCCTTGCCATTGGAATCTGCCTGGAGAAGAGCTGGACTCCATTTAAAGTAGGAGTAGAGTCAGCAGCCAGAGCAGCACAGCTTTGATGCAGGAGAGAAGTTCTACTTTGCCTTGGTATCATGATTCCAAAGCAAACTGGCACTTTCTTCTGAAGCAATGTGCAAGTCAGTGATTATGATAGGCCACAGCTTGCACGGTAAAGTCCAAAGTTTGGGTTTAATTTGTTGAGGTGTTACAAAAACAGTGTCACCTCACATCATACACCACAGTTGCTTAGTTGTTAATTTGTAATGATGGGATGTTTTTCAGTTAAAGAGAACATCTCAATGCCAACAGCTCACTGTTGTTGACTGAGTAGGCTTAGATTGTTGTCCCCTCTGTCACTGACTTTGTGCAGTTTGTCCATGACTTCAGTACATGTTTGTGCAAGATCACCAGATTCCCTAGAAGACTCATGGCCTTCTAAGTGTTTTATGCTTAAGCATGAAAAACTTTTCATGAGTTTAAATTATCTTTGATTTATTAATGTTTTTCAGATGGTGTTCTGTCTTTCTTCTCCTTATAAAAACAGTCCTACACAGGACTTGGGGTGTGCCCTGCAGAGAATAGCCTCCTTTTCTGTTGATTCCATGATATTGTAACATACATTTTAAAATATGGCAAAATAAGAGAGAGAAAGAGGAAAGCAATTCCATACTCTGGGTTCTTGGTGACGCATCACTTTTTAGTTTGAAAACAGAACGTGAAGCAGCCTCTCTACTGAATTCACTTCATACACAAATTTGACCTATAGCAGTGATAACTTAGTCTTTTACTCTTTATGTAAAATCAACTGAGAAACAATACTATTATTTATACGGTTCTTATAGTAAACCTCATGTTATCAATTAAGAACAGCAAGATGGTTTGATTATAAATACTTACATTTTAGTTACTGTAAAACGCTCACAGATAATGTGGTTTGTAATGTGAATCCTGGTCATATCTCTAGGATACAAAATAGCCATGAATAATTATTCTGTATTTTTCAGAAAGCCTTTCAGAATACAAAAATGAAATTGAACACTTAAGAAAGTATGTGGGAGCTGCACGAAATACCATGTTATCCTTTGTTAGACTACACTGGCATCAACAGGGAAAAAGCTTTAAAAGACAGGGCAAAAGATGACAGTAACAAGTACAGTATTATAAATTCTTCATGTACGTGTGCATGCATCATGCAAATTGACCAATGTGAAATAGTATTTATTTTTAAGATGCATAAATTAATATATTTGAGAAAATTGCACTAGCAAATGTGGCACCAGTTCAATGCATATGCACATACCTAATCCATCCATATAAATGTGTATCTACTTTTCTGAACTGAAGCTTATGTCTAAAATTATCCTGCTAAAAGTGGCCCTATGTAAAGACTATAGGGGAAACAATAAAAATCCTACAACAAATTTTGAACAGTCCTGTTAAGTATCCAGTAACCAGAGGACTGTGATCAATACCTTAAATCAAAAGTGAAGATTAGGAAATTAAATGAAATGTAAAAATTTTGCATTGTGCACACAGGCACAATTCATATGTGAAACTAAACCTTAGAAACACAGTCTGTGAAATTAACCTATTTTGAGCAACTAATTATTATGCAAAAAAGGTCAGCTTCCATGCCACAGTAACGTTGTGCATACAAATATTTTCCTTTCCCTGTTTAGAAGCATAATAGATTTTTTCTATGCTTTTAATGTCTATATATTTTTTAGAAGTATTGATATTTTCTTTGTATTCTATCATTATTTTCTTATTTGATAGGAATTTCACTTCCATAACATAAATAAAGATATTTCAAGCTTTTCCATGCTGCTCAGCCAATTTAAGTGAATGCTGACATTTGGTCACCCAACAGTATGCAGGGATAAAGTATGCCAGTAAGAGTAGATGCTCAGGAGAAACTTGATTTATACTGTATCATTTCCTTCCTTTTAAAAACCTAAGATAACCTACAGTGAATTCTTCACTTTCAATAATCCAGTTTTTCTAGTACAAAACTTCTCATCTACTTTAAGTTCATTATGACACTGCAGCAAGATAACATTTACAAACTTAAAATGTACAATTTTCAGATATGGTTATTACTAAAGCTGAAATATTTAAAGCACTTCAGTTGTTATTACCTATAGAACTTTCATTTTTAATAACTCTATTGGAAAAAAATACGTAAAACATGATATTTTAAAAGATGCCAAAATTATTATATAACATTATATTTCCTTTCGTTACCATTTTCTGAGTCAGTTTGATTTATCCTAGAATATTAGAGTATTAGACTAGACGTGAAGGGGTAGGAACATCCTTCCAGTTAAAAAAAGTATATATACATATTCAAATAGATATATATATATGTGTATAGGTGCACATGAATCTCCTCTGGCTCCCAACTCTGCCAAGAAAATTTTCCTCTTGTCAGTCAATTGATCCTAATATCATCTTAGAACAGAGAAGACATTTTGAAGTAGAGAGTTCTTTTCCTTCACGCTGTTTTAACTATGATTTATATGTAGGTAAATACAAGCCCTTTGTGGTTATAGTTTGCTGAAGTATTAAGCTTTTCTTTTACATTTGTCTTGCTGAACTGCTTAACATTTTCTGGGATTTTCATGTGTTAATTATTTGGCTAAACAGGCTGTTAACACTTTCTGCAGTTTTAAGAAATTTCAGAGATTTTCTTTCAAGCTGCAATTCAGGCTTAGGGATTTTAGAGACTATTTTAAGTTTCTACTATTATGAAGTCTATCTCAAAGATGTTATACTTCGGTTTTCACGCAAAATGTTATTTGCATCTGATTGCAGCTCTGCAAACTCATCTTGGCTGCTTCTTAGTTTGCAGTGTCTAGCATTTGAAGTGTTCTGTCTATTCATAAAATAGGAATGGCACTGGCAATAGCTGTGCAGGGTTCTCCAAACTCATTTTTTAATGTACCAAAATTCTATTTAGGAGAGACTGTTTCAAGTAATAGAAAACAAATTTTTACTGTTGATCTTGTACTTTACAGGCTGTTTCTCACCCACGATTCTGCCCTCCATTGCCTCATAGGAAACTAATGGGAAATGCATAGTTTTCTTGCAAAGACTGGATTATAGAAAAATGAAACAACTCTGATCAATTTTCATGTAATTGCAAGTTAAGTTGCAAGACTGGAAATTGGGGACAAGTACATTTTGCTTCTGAAATGATCAGATTCAAGATTAGAGCTCTTGATGCAGGTCTTATGGAACAACCCTTCCCCCTAATTGTTCGCCTTCACTAAAAAAACAGACTTGCAGACACACTGTAATCCTTAGCCGATATTTTGTAAAACAACTGCTGGTATTCCTTGCAGCAATACTTGTGAGTTTTACTAGTAGTGTTAAATTTGCAAAGTGACAATTCCATGTTAGCTCATTTGGTAAATGCTCTTTGACCAGATACAAATCTTTATCTCCTCCTAAAGGCTAAATATTTCTGCATGTTTGGAATTAATTGCATTAGCTTCATTAATCTGTTTCATGATCTTAAAGCTCCTACGGGTGTTTTAATCTGGTGTTTAAGGTAACTTTCTTGATCAACCCCCAAGCTTCATCCGGTAGTTGTGAACTGGAGTTGACTAGTTCACTAGGTTGACTTAAAGCTGTTTGACTGTGATTGTTGTTGCTTGCCTTCTTTATGGATCACAGATTTTATGTTAGATAAAACTCATAAATAAAAAGTCAAGTAATGAACAGGAAAGAAATAGAATTTATCTAAAATTTGCTAAAACCTTTTATTGTCCCTAAAAGCATAAGCATGACCTTCTGCTGAAGTGGATAGAAGCTGTAGCCACAGGGAACCTTTCACACAGATTTCATGGCAAGATTGAAGCTAAAATGAAAGGCCAGATAGTTTACAGCCATTCTGCAGGCTGTGGACCAAAAAAATTATAACTACTGGAGTAAGTTCAAACTGTTAGCGATTAAAGAAAGACTGTCATCTTGCTCAGTGTTCTGTCCATGCAGAGCTTGTTGAAAATCCATGAAATGCAGCACTAGTGACATTTCCAGGGTAATATACAACCTACTGTAGCAAAGAATTACCTGGAAGTAGAGATTCCACTGTTTTGACTTTTCTTAATAAGCATGTTAATTGTATTATGGACTTCCACGTTTATTCCTCAACTGTTTCCTTAGTAGTTGCGTGTTTACATATGAAATGTTTTTAATAGCTGCCGCTATTACCAACTTAAAAGCTAGCTATTCTTTCTTACACATTCTCATTAAGCAAAAGAAGGTTCTAAAATTCCCAGTCATGTTTTTCATCTTGTGCTTTCAGGGATATCACACCAGCGTCTTGTTGGAATTTAGTAAGCAGTGTTTTTAGTGATGAAAAATAAATAAATAAATAAAAATACCGAGCTGTAGCACTTTTTATCTTTTGATCTCAGGGGACCTTAGAAAGGAGTTTAGTATCATCACCTGAATTTTATTGCAAAGGAACCTGGACACAAGAGAAGGAGGTAGTGACTTATTTAGGTTTTCTCAGTAAGCCTGTGACAGCAATTGAACCTTTGTCTCTTGAATTCTAGCCAAATGTTTTCTCCAGCCTACTCTCCTTCTGCACAGGAGTGCAGATTCCAAAATGCTAAAAGACATAAAAAGCAGACGATGTAAACAGATGTAAATGAACACACAGTTCATGAAATCCTGGCCTCACTTAAGTGGTGGCAAAACTCCCTTCAACTTTAATGGAGTCAGGATTTTCATCAGGTCAGACCATCTTTTAAAGAAAATAGTGCCATATTTACACTAATGGGTCTTTCAGATCTAATCTTTTTACTATTTTCCTGTATACAATTTGAGTCGCCATAGGTTCTCTAATTAAACTCGGTACATAATTTGCTGTCAGCTCATATTTCTTAACCAGACCTTAGCACCTTTCTTTGAATTCCTTTTGGTTTAAAGAAAAAAAAATATGTACTGACTGTTCTGAAAAGTACTAAGCTTGGTTTTTGTCATCATTCTGGCAAATCTGTTTTCTTGGCTTGGTTCCTTTGTATTGTCATTATATAGGTAGTATTTTATCTGTGGGTAGCATATTTCACTCTTATAGATACAGTTCAATGAAATATATTTTCATTTGTGTTGTGGCCACAGAGAAGAACGAAGAAAGATTGGCTATTGAAATTTGTAAGTGTGTTTTGGATTTAGAGCATGCATGTTTGCTATTAAAAATTACTGATAGCTTTAAAAGTTAGCACGAATTAATTTTGCTCGGTAAGTAGTAAACTTACTAATAATTTGTGAATTAGTAATTAAAAGTTTAGAAGAAGAACATGGTTTGCTCCTGACAGTTAAGTTTGTGGTAGTGGCTCCGGCTATTCACTGTCTCCAGTGTGATTTTATTTGTTTCATTTTTTTTTTATGATTAAACTGAGCTTTTCCCTCCTTCAAATAATAGTCTGTGGCAGTGGGAAATGAGAATGCACTGAGACACAGAAGACAAGGAAGTGATTCGGTGGCGAAATGAAATAATTTGTAATCAATGGGAGGGAATTGGTCTGAGTAACCAGTGTCTTTAAAAAAGCCTGAGAAAGATGATACTTGTATTTTCCTTGATGTTTGTAGGGAAACTTACAAACTGCTGTAAGCAGTAAAGTCCATATAGAGAACTGCCACACAATCATCAAATAGTGTCTTACACAATATATTGATACTGATCTACACAAAGTTGCTCAGGAGAGCAAATGCTTTCTTGAAAAAAATATCTTTTGACAACAATATTTCTCCCTTTTTCTTTTCATCTACTCATCACCTTCAGAGAATTCTGGCTAATACCTAATTTAATTAAAGTAGTTCCAAAAAGGATATGACTTACTATTCCGCACAAGAGAGTCTACTCTGTTTGGAGAGAAATGGTGACTGGGATCTAAGACAGGAAATGCTTATGAGAGATGAGAAATTCCATTGAACATTGCATAAAATTGGAGAGAGAAATTCAGAATAAGACAAATCTGATGTATAATGGCCATTTTTAAGTAGTAGTAGTTTCCTGAGCAGCTGCCTTCTTTTTCGAAACTTAAGAAATTAAAAGTATTAATGAACTGTGCCTGCACCAAATCACGGTTTCCTTTCCAACATATCACCTCTAAAAATATACTGCTGTAATGTTAGAACAGTAACCTGAAAAGCAACTGATACAGAAATTAAACACATCAGTTTGTCCTGCAAAAGTGAAATTATTATTGGTTTTATGTGTGGTGCCATGGACCACACAGGGCATGTATTTCATTTGCTTTTGACAGCTTGGATTCAGTAGTTTGGTTTGTTTTCTAACAATGTGTTTGCTATAGAAAATATTTCATTGTACTGAGCTGACATACTGTTGATCAATAGACTTACACAATATGTGTAAAGCTGCACGCAAAACGGTAGATACTGACCTGTCACACAATAACTGGAACTTCAATATCATGTAAGTATATGTATGGTGAAGTATATATAAATAAAGATATGTAGTCTGCTCTTACTATGAGAGAATTAAGCCTTTCACATTAAAATGGTTGTAGTGGCTGTGACAAAGACCGAAGTCTAAAAATTAAGCATTTCTGAGAGTACTGTGGCTTTAGGCCAGCCTTTTCAAACATTGCATTTATAAGACTAATTTTGCAAGTAGAGCACCAGCAATGTATGCACATGACTGTAGTCAAACCCATTAAATAGTACTGGTAAAGTGGAATTATATAGGCTGTGCTCTAAGAATTCATAACAACAGTAGCATAACCAGTGGAGCATTATCAAGAATGAGTGATGCGATTGTATTGCATACACTTCAGTCTTATTGTCAGAACTAATATTAAAGTCATACTTCCATTATCCTTCCTAGTACAGTATAGTGTACACATACATACTATAGTACATACATACTATCATACATAGTATAGTATAGACATATGCCAAACTGTATCTTTCTCTATCGTAGAGTATATTCTCTGATTTTTTTTTCTTAACATAATAGGCTAAAGCTAGCAATGTGAAAAGCGTGCCAGTCATTGGCATTAGGTGAGGATAACGTATAAATTTTACAAGTACTTGAAGAAAAATTGAAAAGCTACTCAATCTCAGAATGGTTCTTGCTAAAAACACTTAATTCTTACCATCTGGTAAGTCCAAATTATTGAGAAGGCACATAATTGTCAGTATTCGGGCATTTTTTTTATGTCTGACACTATTCTATATGTATATAAGCAAGTGATAATTTCTTTTCTGATGTTCATAACAAATGAAGACTTAATATTNTAGCAGCTACTAGGAAGAAAGTGAACTAAGCTGAAACCAGGACAGGGCCTTTCTGCAAAATTATCATGGATTTCCTTTAACAGCAGCAATTCCTTTCCTGGTGTTATCTTAAGGCAGGATAGCTTTGCCTTGCTGTGCTCTGGCTGGCTGACTTTATCTAGAAGACATTTTCATTGATTCAGAAAGTGACAGAACTATTGGGATTGAAAGACCTGTTTCTAATCGATGGTTAATCAATCTTGAACCAAATCAGAAGAAAAACAAAGGCTGCCAACTGGGTGGTCCTCTTTTGGTCTCCTAACATAGGTGGCTATGTGAGGTTAATTTCTTTACGTCCCACCAGCCAATATAGTCTCTTTTTTGTAGGTAATTACAGCTACGTCTAGGATGGCATAGTGCCAGAAAACATTCCCAGTTGTCAGCATTCTCGCTACTGTCCTGTGCAGTTCCTCTCTGCAGCACTTTGTGCAGCTTTTGGGCTGGGCAAGCTAGCAGGTCACTTAGGCCAGACTCTCATTTGTATCAGGTGTATGTTTTTCCTTCAGCGTTTGTTGAAGCCTTATCGCATGGGCTTGGGGTCATAATGGCTTTATTGAAATTACTAGTTTTACCATTGACTTAGGATGGAGTCAGAATTATTTTCTTTCATCCTGTTCCAAATTTAAAATATTTTTTGCATTTCTTGTAGCGATTAGTGTTTGCCGAAAGCAGATTAACAAGTTGGGTATTAAATCAGCACCATAGAATCGCATACATATAGAGGACAGTATGTGTGAAAGAAGAGAGTTCTCTAAACCGTGCAGATCATAGTGATCCACCTACAAGTATCCCCAATCCAGAGTTTCAGTAGTTTGCTATATGAATGGCTTTTCTTCAACCCTCTTCTATGACATCCCTGTAGTCTACAAGCATGACCTTCTACAGTCATGCTGCTACTGCATGCAAGTATTTCAAACTTTATTTGAATGCCAGAATACAAGAATTAGCAACCTGTTCCACAAAAATCCTTTCCCCACCTTCCAGCTCCACAATGCTGGGGAAATGTAGGGAAATACATCGCTGCATTAGCACCTCTTACTTTCACAGAAGCAGATGAAGGTTTACTTTGTGACCCTTAGTTAATAATTACATTAGCTAGAGCAGAACCAGGTTATTAGTCTTAGCTAAATTTGGTTCTTTAGGGCTAAAAGTATGTGCATGTAGCTTACCTAACTATGCATGCGATGTGCTTGCTGCATAAAAAATTGTCTTCTATGGTGCATCCATTTGACTACCTCATCTACACACTGCCCACCAAATGTCACCACTAAGGGTACCACTGACATGGATATCCTTGGGCAGATTTAAATAGCTTCCTTTATTTTAATTAACCTGTCAGAGAAAGCGTCTTTGTTTTCCACACTTAAAATTAAGGTTGGCCTAAAGTCTAAATTTAGCCCTGCAGCCATGATAAATGTGAAGACCAATCACTTTTATAAGGGTTTTGAAATGCTCTCACAGTTGCAAAGATAAGAGAAAATGCAGACTACAAATTAGCAGATCTGAATAAGAAGCTTCCAGTTTATATAGTTGCTTTTACTGATTATAACTGCTTCTAAGCAGCTAACCTATTTCCTTTAAAACTTCTTCCAAGCTCGAATCTCTGAATGGCAAAATTCTGTATTCTGCACCTTTTTAAAATTAAACTTTTCTGAGCAATGGGAGTGACAAGGAAAAGTTTGCTAGACAAAGAGATTGTAATACATCTCTAGATAAAGTATGTCTAAATTGTTCTGCCGTTACAAGTGTTACATTTTAGCTTTATTGTCTTTTATGAACATTTATTAAATTTCCACTTTAAGCTGGTGTTTTGAGACTGGAAAACCATTCCAGAAGAATTTGGAATAGGAAGGATTAGCTGATCATTCAATGTAAGGGACTATGCAATGAAGTTGTCTGCAGTAATAACTCAATTAACCAGAGTTCCATTTAAATTCCGTGTTGCTATTACAAACAAGAGTGACACAATTCACAGTTGCCGGGACAGCTCGGATAAGATCAATTTTATCTAACTGCCTAAAAGAAGTTAACTGTTTTGTTTAACCTAATGACCTAGGTTCTTTGTGTTGGGCGACAGACACCTCCAAGGGACCCTTCATCCTATAGTGCATTTTACAGTGGGATTAATAATCTTTTGGAACAGAGGGCTGTTTTTCATTAGATGTCTAGCTTTTAAACTGTTATATTACATGAGAATAATTCAATTCTAAATTTAAAACAGAATTTGTTCTTGGTGCAGACCAGTGGGTTTGAATTTGAATTTTCATGTTTTAAAAATGATGTTTATAACACTCATGACTAATATTAATGAATCACTGTAAATTCTTGTAAAGTAGTCCCCCTAAATACAATCAAGTCAGGATTAAAACAGTAATTGTGAATAGTGTGTATTGTGCCATTCATTTCAATGGACATATCATTTTGGTAGATCTGTGCTGAAACCTAAAGCTGTCACTATAGCTATCAGCCCTACTAACTGTTCCGTGTCGGATTCTTTCAGAGGAAAACTCAGCTAGTAGCTTTATTCTGTATCTCGAACAGCCTTAGTGTTGTCTCTCTCATCTAGCTGCCACATTTCCCAGCCACTCTCTGACTGCTTGACAAAATAATATATGTCAATAAGAAATACCCAGGTCCTGAAAATGTGGTGGTAGTATAAATTACATTAATTCTAGACTTGACTTTTTTGTAGTATATCTGATTACCTTCTTTATTTTGTAAGGTAAAATAATATATTCCGTAAAGGAACTGCAGAATTCAAGGCTTAAGAAATATACTAGGTGTTGAGTTTAACATGCCTATACAATTGATTTGTAACTATTTAATTGAAAAAGAGAATTCAGTCTAATCACTTTTAGTGCATGAGTTATATACAGCCTGTAAACTCCTTATTATTCATACACAGAGGGATGTGTCCAATGATTAAGACCCCAAGGATTTGGTTGGTAGAATAATCTGCATTTCTAAAGAAAAAATAAGCAGTAAGATATTTAATTCTTTAAAAGAACAATTGTGATGCACGTCAAACCATAACACTGACTCATAGTTTTACTCATAGTAAAAACAGTATCTGCAACTTGCTTGTTCATTGGCTGGTTCACTATATATCTGTAATGTACAGTCTTGATCTAATAATTGCTAATTATGCAGTTGTTTATCAGCTCATTTGGAACATCCTGAAATTCAGTCTAGCTCAGCAAATTGCTGCGCTTAAGGCATTTTTACATTCTAGGAAATTATAATATCCCCAGAAGGCAAAGAATTAATAATAAAAATCCTCTTTTGTAAAAGATTATCATTGGAGAGCAAATGGAGCAGATCTTCCCTATCTTAGTGCATTTAATATTCTCATTTTTTTCTATGAAAGTTTGATGGAAAGACTATGTGGGGATCACTGTTTTATTAACTTGTTAAGAGACAAATTTACTGAACCAGTGCAGCATATTGATTTCAATGTCTTCTATATGGAAAAGCAGCAATAGTAATGGATGACTTTTAGACATTTCCATATGGAAACTAGCTCATTCTTTGGGTGTTTTGTGATCTTGAATTATCTGTTCAGGGTGGCATTAAGGAATTAGTGATTAAAATTAAAAGGATGCTTTCTTGTTTGTTACTTAGAGGTCTTTCTTGTCTTCCAAATGATTTCTTTCTAATATGTGCACCCTTATTGAATCCTTTATCACAGAATCACAGAGTCATAGAATGATTTAGTGTGGACAGGGCTCTTCAGATTATCGAGTCCAACCATAAACCTGACACTGCCAAGTCCACCGTTAAACCATGGCCCTAAGCACCACAACTACACGTCTTTTAAATACCTCCAGGAACAGTGACTCAACCACTTCCCTGGGCAGCCTGTTCCCGTGCTTGACAGCCCTTTTGGTGAAGAATTTTTTCCTAATATCCAACCTAAACCTCCCCTGGCATGACTTGAGGCCATTTCCTCTCATCCTATCACTTGTAACTTGGGAGAAGAGACTGATACCCACCTCACTACAACCTCCTTTCAGGTATAGTTGTAGAGAGCGTCTCCCCTGAGTCTTCTTTTCTCCAG
>VZTL01024829.1:0-15950 GCA_013400535.1 Scopus umbretta | reverse complement strand
ATTTTCAAGCAGTTGTTACAGAAACATAACTGATATTTGTCTTGGTTAGTCAGTTAGGAGTGATAAGACTGGTAGAAAAGTCCTTTTTTCATTTCCTTAATGTTTTGAATATGAATACAGTACTTTGAATAAGTATGTACTCTGGATATCTTGTGTGAAACTAGTATAGGTATCATAAGAACGTTGCATAGAAACAAACTGACAAGAGACTGCTTCTGTGAAGTAGCCGCAGGTATTGACAACTACTTTTTTCTTCAAACTAGCAATATTTTTTTTGACATTTTAATTAAATAATTAGAGCAGTATCTCCAAATCTAGTTGACTTTGGTATGAAAGGGGTTAAGTTTTAAGATTTTTGTGTTTACTTTCCTTTCTCTCAAGGAAAAGTAATTTACGATTTTTGATTTGTTGGGGTTTTTTTGTTTTGCTTTTTTTTTGGCTGCTCGCATGTGCTGGACGAAGTACCTGGTTGCCTGTGTAGTAATGTTTTTAGGTTTAGATTATATACAGAGTTTGAGAAACGCTGCCTTACCTATCATAAAATGCTTTTGTGTAAGGGTCAGCCTATGTAAGGACATAAATGGACTATATAACTAGCAGTACGAAAAATGCTAGTTTAGGTAAAACACATGCTGCTGATAACTGACTAAGCCTTGCTGCATATGCTAATCCTAATTTATGTTCAGTCATAATTAAGACAGTTTTGTTTATTGCTTGTAGCCATGAGCACCTGGAAGACTGACTAATCCCATCCATGTGTTGGGGACAATCCAGCTGCTATTGTTGATTCACAATGCAGAAATTTTGTATTTGTGAGTTGTTTTCAGTGGTATTTTTTCAGGCATTTATAGAGGACCTTCTATCGTATCAAGAACTGGAACAGAATAAGCATCCTAAATAAAATAGATGAAGAGATTTTGGAGCAGGAGGCCAAAATCTAAATAAGCTAGCTGCATTTCCATCCAAACTATAAAATAGCAAACATCTCTGATTTACCCATGGAAAAATAGATTCACGTATTTTATGGTAGCTGTGCTTCTACTTTGTGTTACACATACAATTAGGCATAACTGTCAGATTTTCTGGATTCTGAAGTGAGTTATTCAGAAGGCCATAGGTGATACCATAGCAGAGAGGTGATAAATGATGAGGAGAGAAATAGGGGCAGCATAAACTGAGTCTCAGGAGAACAAATCCATAAGAATGGGGAACACCTGTGCACCCTTTATGTAAAATTTCATGTTTCCAGTTGCATCATCTTTCTTATTGCAGGCTAAGTCTAGGTTTTCACATAAATGTTGCTGTATGCGTAAATATTTTCGATCTATATCTAATATGTATATTCACAGAACTAGAAGTATCGTGGATTGTGCCATTGGTTGACAAGAATTGTCTTCTGTTTCTTGTGTAGCACATCTTCTTAAAACATAAGTAGGAACACTCAGGTCAATATAAAGTCTTCCTGTGAAAGATTTCTCCCTTTAGGAGAATTATTTCCCTGGGAGAGTATTCATTCTAATGACTTCAAATGACCCATTTTAACAATCACGCAAGAACAGTAGCGTTTTACATTTTCTATTGTTAAATCTTTGAGCTGTCTAGGCATTTCCTGTGTTTAAAAGTTTTCTGCTAACATAACCAAGTCTACTGTTTCTCCAAGAGAAATGTTTTCTAATATTTCATTGTCTGTCTTGTCATGATGGAAAATATGCAAATTACTGTTAAGTTACAATTACTTTCTCTGAACTTTTTTTGAAATCAGCCCATGTAGAGATCATTTGCAAGATCTGGTGTGGAAATTTGGACCTAATTCTGCATTCATTACATATTGAAAAGTATCATTGGTTGAATTTATTAGGAAGTTGTGGTAAAACAGGAATGAAGAATTAGGGGCTAAAAGTGGAACCACACAAGGGAATATATAACAGTCCACACACAATTCAAATGTGAGTGCATCTGCTTTGCAAAATGTTCTGACTCTGCTCATGTTTGTTACCTTGTGATATTTGCAACTGCATGGATTTTCTTGCCAGATAAAATTAGTATTGATTCTTGTAAGAAGGCAAAATTAAAAATGAAAAATTTCGAAGTGAACACATCCCTGTTACAGACCCTAAGATGAATGCCAGTTCTGTGATAATTTCATGTGAATTCTTCTTACAAACAGCAGAGAGCAGCAGTGTGATGACCCGAATCAGAAAGAATGATGTTAATGAATACTGAAGGTAGCTAAAAAGTTAAATACTTCCAAAAAAATTGTTATTGCTTTGATTATTACTGGTACAATTTTTTTGAGAAACTTTTGCAAAAGAAATTAGAAGATTGGGAAAAAAACATGACATTAATGTTAAAATAACCATCATGGAAATCATTGTCAAGAAAGATGTTTACATAGAGGAAAAAAAAGTGAAAGCAGAGCATGGATAACTGAGTGCCTAAGGAAAAGGGAGGATGGATTAATTTCTGAGCTGTGTATAGAACTGTGAAAAATGATGATATAGTGTAATTAAGAGCAGAAGACAAACTTAGCTCACAGACAATAAAGAAGAATTTTACTTGAAAGCATACTGAATAGTCTGAAAGTTGACCAATGAAATTAATTTTTAGAAATCATTAGCTATGTCTACTAGTAATTTACAAACCAGTATTTTTGTTCATCTTAGGAGTTCCTAGGTACAGATCAAACTACTTTAAAACATTCAGGGTATAAGTCAGAATGTAAAATATGAAATATTGTTTCTGAGGACTTGAAAATAATTTCTTTCCTGTATCTCTCTTCCTCATTTGTTATGTTATTAAAGCAAAACCAAAATTTGCAATTTTGTTTTTCACCAGTGACTGCATTTTACCTTCCATTATTTTCCATAGTAAAAGCAGGATGTAGCCTTTTGTGGGTAATAAGCAGATATAAATACCTATGAGTCAGATAAATTATGCTGTATCCCTTCATTCCAGAGAAACTGCTACAGTGAAAGATGTAAGCAGATGCTGTTGCCCTGGTGATTGCTCATTTGAGTCAGGATTGCACCAGGTCTGCGTTCCTCACTTCTCCCTAGATGTTTGCATTTATGTGTACAACTCATATGGACAATGACTACAAATTAAATGCAATCAAATAAAACGGTATACATACTGTATATATGGGATGTGTTGAAAATGGCATATGGTTTATAAGGAATATTGCACTTGAAGAGTGCCTTATAGCTGTTAAAGAAAATCTTAGCCATATAACCATGACATAGGGTACCAGTTTGGTCATCTCTTCATAGTGTTAATCAGCTTAATATAGAACTAAACACAGAAGCATGAAATTTCAAGTCTGCCAGGCTATTCTGGCGTTTTCTGATAATTTAATTACTGAGGTGTCTGTGTGGAAATTCTTTCTCCTTTTTTTTTTCTTCCTTTGCTACTGTAGGCCACAAGACCTGATCTGAAGTGCACTCAATTAAAAATAAAAGCTGCCACTTTCCACAAATTATCTTCAGAGCTCTGAGAAAAATACTGTTAATCTCATAATTTTCATCCTTTGAATTTTTTTCAATTCCCCCTCCCCCCCCCCAATTAAACATCCTTCGTTTTGGAAGCAGATAGTCCCTTAGCTATTAGAAGTTATTTATATTTTTGAATTGGTGTTTTACAAAGGTTTTCATAATACAGACTATTCTTAATGTGTTTGTGACCCTCAGTTTTGAGTTTCATGTACTTCTAAAGATATTGCATGTTTCTAAAATTCTCCCTTTCTTCATAGAGCCTTAACATTTCTTGACCCTGAGAAAGCATGGCTTAAATTCTAGAATAAGCTGTTATGCAGCAAGTTGCTTTTCAAAAAGATGCAATCCTGAAACTTTTTTCTTTACTATTACGTAATTTCGTGCTCTCATGCCAATTATTTGAACTTGTATTTTCCACACATTAGCTGGCAATACAGAAAGCTTAAACTATGTGTAGAAAATCTATATTTAAATAATTTTAGCTCTGCCCTCTACACTCTCAAATCCTGCAATCACTGCATCAGCAGAGTATATTGAACATAATCCTTTTAATGTATTCACTGCCCACATATGTCAACACCTGCTTCTACCAGCTGGCTGAAGTCAGTATGACTTCTCTGATATAGCTTTTCATAAAATAAAAATTAGTTGCTAATTTTGTCTATTTGTAGACTTGATTTGACTGATGGGCTTAAGTGATTTAAGGTCAGTAGCAGTGCACTTTCTGAGCATTTTGTTGTATGATGCCTTTTCTGTTCAAATGCTTGTTTACTGCATTAAGGGCAAAACAACTTGCTAATTGGTGCATGGTTAGAAATATCAATGATTCAATGTCCCTAAAATCACAATAGCTTTTTATTGCAAGGAGTGGTTTTGGTGGTGTTGAACCTTCAGGTAACATTAAAACCATGTGGATAGTAGATGGGCTTTCTTATGTCTCCTTTTCTTTTGTCCTTTCTGAAGTTACTTCTTGGAATTGTATGCAGTTTGGTTCATCAATGAATTATGTTTGTATGAAATAATATCTGTGGCTGCAACATTATTTCTAGAAAGTTAGTATCATAATCACATATAATTGCCAGTATTATCAACAAGATGGTCTCTGCATGTTTTTCTTAGTTGTAAGTCCACTCACAAAAGCCTCCTGATGGTGCTACTGCTCATAACTTACCTGTTTCGTTTTCAGTTGCCAGAACTGTCATCTTTGAACATTAAGTCCACTTCTAAAGCCTAAGCTTCCAAATACTTGGAAGGAAGAAAGTATCACTGTCAATGTGACTGATGAAAATGATGGAAAAAAATGAACTTTGGTTATAACTGTACTTTATTACCTGTATTTTTGTGTATTTTCTTTCTTCCATGAGGGGAAGACAAGTTGCTGATAAAGTCCCATAATGTTTGCAACGGAGCTTGTACATTCTTAAATTATTTTGCAGTGTTTTGAAAAGCAAAGTAAAAGTACCCAAAAGCAAAAATCTCAAATCAAATTTGGTAAGTAGAAAACAAAACAAAATGTACACCAATGCAAAAGCCTCTCTTCCAGGGTATCCATCAGGTTTCTCCTGATATGGGAGGATGTAAGAATACTGTGAATGATTGGGTAACTTTGGGGAAGACCATGTTACCTTGCTGACTGTTAGGAAGTCTACTCAAACCTCTCTGGACGGAGTTCAGTTGTGTCTTAGTATATCTGAAATCAGGGAAGACAAAATGTACACTTGGCTATACCTAATTTGTCACAACTGTTGTTTTAAGTGATTTTGCTATAGTAAATATTGCCTAATATTGGCATTCCCTCTCTAATACAAATTTTCTGTCATTTAACTCACTCTTACAGGATAATTATTCCAATAGAAGCATCAGTTGTGTAGACTTGGTAGAGCATTATAATCATAAAGAAATCAAAATAGACTTTCTAATTATTTGTAATTCCACTTGAATCACAGAAAATGCTTAAAGCAGTCTATAGATGGATTTTTTTTTTTGTCTGTATTTCTAGCGGTAACATTTTTTTCTAAATCGGAAACACAGAAAGAAACTAAGAAGTGAAAGGAAAAAAGCCCAACAAAATTATATGACAGTGTATAATAGAAGTATCTTTTCTGTTTTGTCAGTAGCAATTACTTTCTGGTTGATGGCACGTTCCTGATCATCAAGTTCTCAAATTTTATTTTATGTTTGAATATGTTGATTGATTTTTCTCCAAAATCATCTCTGTGGTAGGTGTTAGCTGATTGGTTTTTAATTTTGAAAAGAGTTAAGCTCCTTTTCAGGAGACAGCTACTGATGTAGTTCTTTTATATTGTACTACAAAGGAGTGTGATGATACCAAAAGTGTGGCAGGTAGCTGAGAATGGCTCTGGTCTGACAATGACCTTATTATGATGCTGAAGAAATTTGTGTTCTGCCATGGAGAACCCAAGATAATGAGTGATTCCCAAAACAAGAATTAGACTCTGGTTTATAGCTTAATGCATCAAGAATGTCTCTGTAAACAATAGGAAGTTAAAGCCAGCCATATATAACTTGATTTTTTTTCCCCTATTCATTCCTTTATCAAAATCTTCATTGTTTAGGTGGGAATCTTGTGTTCAGTTGCAAAATTAAAAAGTGTTTAAGTTGCAATGAATATGTGAATGTTAATTCGAATCTTTAGTTTGTAATAAGTCCATTTAAGGGAGGGAAAGAAGAAAGAGAGATTGAATNCTCCAGAGTTCCACAGGTCCTGCCAGGAGCCTGCTCCAGCACAGGGTCTCCACTGGGTCACAGTCTCCTTTGGAGCACATCCACCTGTTCCGCCATGGACCTCCATGGGCTGCAGGGGGACAACCTGCCTCACCCTGGTATTCACCACAGGCTGCAGAGGAATCTCTGCTCCGATACCTGGAGCACCTCCTCCCCCTCCTTCTTCACTGACCTTGTGTCTGCATAGTTGCTTCTCTCACATATTCTCACTCCTCTCTCCAGCTGTAGTTGCTGTTGTGCAGCAGTTTTTAACCCTTCTTAAATATGTTATCACAGAGGTGCTACCTCTGTCGCTGATTGGCTCACCGTTAGCCAGCAGCAGGTCCACCTTGGAGCTTGCTGGAACTGGCTCTGTTGTACTTAGGAGAAGCTTCTGGCATCTTCTCGCAGAAGCCACCCCTGTCACCCTCCTGCTGCCAAAACCTTGCCATGTAAAACAAATAAATGTACACAAAAATTTGTCTCAAACTTGTAGCTAAGTAGGTATAGTCAAATGAACACACACCATCTTGCACAAATACTTTTTCTTTGCAAAACTGATGAATGAGACTTTATCATAAATTTTAGTACCGTTTTTGACACAGCTCTCTAAGTACCCCCAGATCACTTTGATATTGCCTAATAATCAGATAGTCTAGTTTGTGAACAAATAATGCTATTGTTCTTTGTAAATGTCTCAAACATTGCATTCAAATGGTATAATAATTTCATCAGTGAAAGAATTAATTATTAGAAAAAGCTTATGTACTGTCCCTGAAATGCAAGGGCTTCCACATTTCTGTTGAGATCTCACACTACAACTGTAAGGTAGTAAGTAACCCAGAGAAGGCTCTGAAAGAACAATGACTCATTAAAATAGGAATTGTGAAAATAACATTGACAATAGAAGCCAAGTGAAGCTAATGAGGTTTTTATTAAGAGATAAAGTTTATTGAACTTTTCCTAGCAGCTGGCATCTAGATGATGATATTAATAATCATATTTTGGCCATTACTGTACTGGTTTCTCCTGTGGACCCAGAAGTAGCTTTGATGCATCAGGACTAATACTTTCTATTAAGTATTCTTTTTTTACTTTCTTCCTGCCTGCATGAAGACTGCATTTGCTTTGTAAAGGGAAAAGCTTATTAAAGACAATGGGAGCTTTGGCAGCAGCATGATTATTGGTGTAGTGCATTATGAAGAGTAAGGCACATAGGATTCATAGAGCTAATTTAGAACCCTATTCTGCCTTTTCTAATTGTGTGTGTGCGTGCTCTTCTTGAAATCACTGACGGGTTTTAACATAAATTCAGTCCAGTGTGAAGCCTTATTCTTATTTGTGCTAAAGCACTCAAGTCTTATCATCAGTTTATGATGTTTGTCTACTTTACTGCTAATGATGCTGCTGAACTGTAGACAATGATAAACAAGGTTATCAGGCTGAATAAATTAACATAAACATTTTAATATCATGCTCTTTCTACCTCTTCAAATGGACTTAGTATTTAAATGAAACTTTAACTCTTACAAGTAAATTGGAAGTTTTACTGTATTCTTTTAGTAATATGCCAATATTAGACTTCACAATATGCATTTTGCTATGTTCAACCTTTGAAAAGTGAAGAATCCTAGTATTCATCAAAAGTTTTTGTGTTAAACTAAAAACTTAAAAGGCAAGTAAAAAAATTTGGCTCGGCCAATATGACTAGAAAACTAGAGCATTTTGCTGACTAGAAAGCTAGAGCATTTTGAGTAGACAATTTCAGTCCTGTTGGGAGAGGGGTGGAAATCAGTGTGCATCTTGATTTTTTTGTGAAATGTGTAAGAAAACAATCTGAGTTCCATTCTAGTTCACAGCAAATTATACTAAGATGGAAAATATTCATTAAGATTAGAAATTGGAATAAACAACCTGTCCTTGAGCTGTTTGGCATATAGAATAGGGATTCTGCCATTACAGAAAGCCATGGACCAAATTTATTAGTAATATAAATGGCTGTTCGGGTTGTCCAAACAAAAATAACCATTTGCACCTATTTTTTGATTCAGGGTGGAAAGAAAACAATGTGGCAGAGTTGTATTCCCCACATTTTTTAGATTTCACAGATTGTCCACAGCAAAGTAACTTCAATAGGTACGGGTTCCTAAAAGGCCATGAGATATTTAGGTATTTCCATGGCATGGTATTCCAGGCCAGACAAGGGTACAAGCTGTGACCAGTGATTTGCAATTTTTAATAAAGGTACCTGTTTTCTTATGTCTACCAAGAAGTCAAGAAAATTCTGAATATCTTTTTATATCCTTATTGGGATAGATGTGGATACAACTGAACAATATATAGTTCTGGTGTTTTTGTGACTCAGACCGGACATAGAAGACTAGCAGAAAAGTTGACCATCAAGCATGAAATGAATATAATCTTTTTTTTTTCCTGACTGCTTGAACATTTATAGGTTAGGAAGAGGGGGGTGTTTGCACCTCAAAATAGACCCTGCTCTTCATTTTTGTATAGCAAATAACCCTTGCTCTATGGATGAGAGAAACCTAGATGCAAATACATGAATGTTTGGGAGTGATATCTTCAACCTCTAGTGTTTGTCCTCTCCCAGAGAATATTTCAATCTATTTTGTTTAGTTTCCTTTCTTTAGTATTTATCTTTCTATCACAATGGAAATGTGTGCCACAGTAGTGGTTGTATTACTGCTTTCGTCCCCTTATTTGATCTTATGTCATGTATCTTGTCTCAAGTTACTGAAGACTTTTCTTCCTAGAAGTAAATTAACAGAACTGTCCATTAGAAGGGAAATCTGTTCCCTGGCACCAGTGACAGTTCCTTGATAGCAGTACAATTTGGAGCTTGTTGAGTCGTCAGATTGACTTAACCTGCATAGCAGCTTTTAATTTTTAACATTTTATTACAACTTTGAAATGTGGAGTTCTTGGGATATTTTGGCCAGGTGTCAAATCTTAACGAATAATGAGAAATTTCACTAGGTCTCAGTTTGTCAGTTTGGCTTTTACTCTAGTAGCTCTGTCAAATTAACTACGGATGTAAGATCAGATGTAAGTCTTGACAAGCTTGTTACTCAGCAGATCTGCAAAACTTGCCGCTTTTTCAGAGGTAGGAGCTACATTGTTGTAACCCACTAAATAGAATACATGGCTTCAGAAAACCTCTGCTTCATATAGAACTGTGTTAGATTCCAGGAATCTAGTTGCCTGGAAGAAAAAGGACCTTTTCAGTTGCATCTTCTCCTGCTGTATGAGGTATGTGAAGATGTCTGCTTGTTTGCAAGTTGTTCCAAATTTACTTCACATTGCTTTATACCTCCTGAACTTAGGACATGAGTAAATACACAAGCTTAGTTTTACGAATTATTACAGGGTTCTGAAGATTGAGTGCAGTGTGGATTGTTGGCTTACAAAGTGATTACTCAGAAAGTGAACACCACCAGTGTGGTGGTAATTTTACAGGTAAACCAGAATGCAGTAACAGCTCTGTGGGCTATATGCTTATGCATCTACCTCTCTGTCTAATATCTTGAGATAATTGGGCTGTCTTAAGTCATCTCTGATTAAAAGCTTCCTTTTTTACAGGTGAGGAAAGGTGCATATAAGGAACCCTACCCATTAGGTGTTAGCATAACCGTAGCAGAATTTACGCAGGAACATATGGACAATTTTCAAAAGCTGAACCCTTGGCCACAGAGAGATATAGAAAACCCAAGCACAGACAAAGCAGTTTAAAAGCTAGGAGCAGTGAAGGGTCTTTTGACTGGTTTTTGAAATCCATTTCTAGAGGCAAGAAATATTTCTCTCTGAGTTATGATTGTCTTTCTTTTAAACTCCTGAATTTTTCATCAGAGAAATTGTTCACTTTTTTTCTTTTTCTAGATTTTTAGTAATATAGGTGAGATGATCAGACGTGACTATGGTAGGGTGTTTTTGAGTGAGAGTAGGGGGACTAATCCTATAAAAACAACTTCCTAGGATCCAATTTTCTGAACGACCCTGGAGACTGCATATCAGGACTTCTCCATAACTATCTGAAAAGGCATTTCATTCTCCTCCTAGTTTCTACTTAAAGTATTTCTGATGTAAGCAAATAAAGTGTTATAGAAGCAGAGAAGCAGAAAATGCAGTTAATCCAATTGTTCTTACCTGAGAAGTGTTGACAGACCTAGTTAATTGCTAGGCCCATGATGTGGGTGATTATGCCAGGAGGTGCTTCCTGGTGATCAGGGGCTAAGAGGAAGAGATTAGAATACAAGAAAGGGCATCATAAACTGCTGGGAATCGGTGAATTTGGGTGGAATCTGCACATACAGATGAAGTGTAGGGAAGAAGTAGGATCAGAGGTAAATGAGTCCACAGGATGCAGGTCAGCTTCAGTTGTGGACCGTAAGGTGGGGAAGGGTACTGATGGAGAGAGCATCTCCCTGCCCATGCTGCTCAGATGTGATTTTTTCAGAAACTGTAGAGTGTGTGTTTACTTGGTACAGAGCTGTCTGATTTTCTTCTTAGATAAATATTTGTTTGTGGGGTGGATTTTTCTTTAATATATGTTAGAAAGGGCTGAAACATTTTAATTGTCTACTGGATTTTTTTTTTTGTCAGAAATTATGTTGATTAATATTGTTCATAAAAAGGCAAGATCACAGGCACAGCTGTCTGAAAATCACTGATGTTATAAAACTATTAATTTCTTAGTGGTATCATTAAAAGAAAAATATTTTATGCAAATGTATTTAACTTTACAGATAATTATTCAGATTGTGGGGGTTACCTTCTGCCTTTTTAAAGACATTTGTTCTATCACATTGGCTGTTTCCATTTTACTCCATCAGAACTGGTAGACATATTCCATGCTAAAAAGTAGTATCTAGCTTTAAATTTTAGTTCCCTTAGTTGATTATGTGACAGAACATGACCAGCAACTAAATTCTATACTAACATTAAGATAAAATGAGCACAATACCGAAAACATCAAGTGTTCACATTTATGTTCAGCTCACAAAGCTGTTCTCTATTCAAATAAAGATAGAAAATAGATGACAAAAGCCAACATTGTGAGCAGGACTGTTGTCTTTTACTATTCATGGATTGCCTAAGTAACCAGTAAACAGTTTGGCATATCTCTTACATTTACATAACTCAAAGACAGTAAGTAGAGTTCTGTGCGGTAACATTACAAACTCAGCACCATAGCATTTCAAATTAGTAAACTGACTCACTGCAAGCATGTTACCTGAATTTGGTAAAACCAGTAAAATTGACAAGTAAAATTAATCCCTTCTGTGATTCCCTTGGATACAATGAACTGTATTGTGAACCAGATTTGGCTCAGTATAAGTACAAAAAGCCATCTTTTCTCTTTCTTTCTTTTTGTGTCATCTGTGTGCTCTTCATCTTATAAGTATTAAAAGAGTCCTCTGGCTAGAATGTTAGGTGATCTTTATTCCTATTTCATTACATCAGTGAAAGAAAACAAACATTATTTTGAAAATGTAATTGAACTTTAAAAAAAGAAATCTAATTACGCTAAACAGTAAATGAGTATGGATCACTTAAATTTTATTTTGAATGAGTTAAATTTTTTAATATAAGACTATTTCAGGTACAGTAGGCTACAAAATAGATGAAGTTTTGCAAGGCATAATTTATTATCTATTATAATAGCTTTCACTGTGGAGCAGGTCAAAATGAGTTCTGTAGTTTTAAATTAGTTTTTTGGATATTAACAGCTTAATGGCTGTGGAATTTCTATCAGGATCATGATCATTTTTCAAGCTTTAAGCAAGCTCTAAAGAGAGTTTTAAGGCAATACAAAAAGCTGCTCGAATTATTAAAAATTAGTTTTTGCCACTACCAGAGAAACAACAGAAGAATTCATGACTTATCAGAAAAGCAGAACATTTGTACAAGGTACAAGATATTCCAAAAAGCAGGTTGCATTCATTATGTATTTCATCAGTAAGCACTGTTGGTACACTTCTGCATTTCAGCGCCAAGTGAAGTTCAATGCCAGTAGAAGGTCATCGGAGAATGAATGGATTCCAGCACTACTATTACTTTATGAGCTATTGCTCATTTTACTGCTTCAGCGTTGGGAGAGATAAATTTTATAATCCTGAAGTTATTTGGATTAGCTACGTAGAACCTTTTTGTAAATTATAATACTCTAAAGCACCTCATTTTTACTTTTTTGAGCTAAGAAGAACTTATCGAACAAAAACACTGCATACTGTACATGTGCCAAAGTAGCTCATGGGAGGTTTGAATACCTCTGAATGGCATGGTGCCAGCGACATCTTGAGCTGACTGTGCTGTCTTAAAGTAACAATCTAGAAACACTTTTTAAGCTTAAAAAAAAAAAAATCTTGACTATATGAAGCTTTTGCTATTTATAAGCAAAATAGAGAGAAGATATTTTAGTGCAGTGGGCCAATAGGTATGAGATTATGAAACTGCCTGCTTAACTCTTTCTGAGCTAACATAGTGAAAGGATGAAATGGGTGATAAAGAGAAAGACCCAATTGCATACACTTAGAGCATCTCTTCTCTGGGTCTAGTTGCATCTTCTCTAGGTGACTTTGTTTTGAAATAGGAATAATATTCTATCCCAGTAGGGAAGGTGTGTGTGGATTATTGGTTATGGGGTGTTATGTAGTTGAGAGTTATAGAAAATTTATTTACTGAAAGTAAAATTGGTACCATTGTAACTACATTATTTTGCATCCAGTATTTATAGGGTATCAGTTAGGCCCAGAGGCACTGATAACAAGTCAATAGATCCTCACAGTTATAAATGCAGGATAAATATTTGTTAGCAAAGGAAGAGATACTTTTTAAACTAGGAGCATTTAGGCCCCAAACAGAAAGTTATGGACTGCACAAATTTTTCTGAATAATTTCTGTGGAAAATAAATAAGGCTTGGAGCTCTACTGACGTCTCTCCAGTTGTCAGCCGGTGGTGATGGCAAAATCAAAGGAGATTTTCTAAGGCATTTTTTTCTTCTTACAAATTCAAACCAGATCATGTGAATTTCTAGGGTTTTCTTACTATAAAGCTATGGAACAGTTCCAAAGAGGTATGTACAGCCCAGCGTTGCTTTTCAAGCTTTGAATTACATGGGCTTCATTTGCATTGTCATAGACTTACTCTCATAGAAATCTCATCCTGTATACATGACAAGATCTCCATTCAATGGCAGAGGTGCAGTGTTTTGACAGATATAGTTTTGGTATTAGTTAGCAGGACACCAGAATTGTGATTAATCTCAGTTAAAGGTATTTTTGGCAGCTGGATTCAACTAAAAGAGCCATCTCCTAGGTCCCTGTGATGGGCACCCATCCATGAGCATCCATTGGCCTCAATACATTTCACAGAGAGAAAAGCCCTCACTAAGAGGCTCGATGGTTTATCTTAAGGAAAATATGCATATGCTAAAAATAAGTTGCCATGTTGTAGTACTACAAGAGTGTAGTCTCTATGAAGGATTATGATGCTGATGATAAGAACTAAGCAGACTCTTTCATATTTTTTCCGATACTTTTTTTTTGGCAATATCAAATTGAGGCATTCAGAAGGTATCAGTTGTTTTACATTAGTAGAATTTTATCCTTGGTTTTTGGATGCGGGATGAGTTGTCTCTTTCAAGCTTTTCTCTGTACTTCAAATGTAGAGATGGGAATTATTTCCTCAATGAAAGCTTAAATTCAAAGGACATAACCTGATTCCAGTGCCAGGATTTTCAAACATGTGCAGGTAATAATGAAACTCCTTATGGTAAAGCGGCATGGTCAGTTACCACCCGGCAACTAATAGAAATTCTGTTGTGGCAAGGACACCAAAACTGTCATAAATAACTAGGCCTGTGGACATTTTATTATTAGAAGGCCTGATTAAACACCCTCTCAAACTTACAGGAGTCATAAGATGGGACTAAAAGACTATGGCTTTGTTCTTGGAGAACTGCTAACTTCAGTTTTATTTCAGTGACTTCAGTGAGTTGTACTGAAACAAAAATCCTGAAAGGGACTGTTTTCTGTAGCATTATTAGCAAAGGAAAATTACATGAAAAATAGGTGAAAAAGAAACATATTAGTTCTCCATAGAGGATTTACCCAGTGCTTAGAATGGCATTACTTCCACTTATAACCTCTAGATAGTATAATAATGGAGACAACATCATGACTTTCAGGAAAGAAATGACCAACAAACAGGAAAACCAAGCTACTTCTGGCCCTACACTGTCAGATTTTTGACTTGAGATCACATGGAAAGGAACGAAACAACTAAACTGAGGCAAGCAAAGGGACATTGGCAGTTATACCTTAGTCTAACCAAACAACATCTGTTTATTTATTCCTTGTAATACCAAAGTGAGATTATTCTTTAGGTGACAAGGATTCTTCATGGCTTTCTGTAGAATTATCATTGCTAGATTTTTCTTTAAAGTAAATTCAGTGGCATACTGAAACCTGTGCATTTGAATTTGACATTCTCAACCTTAAAAAGCTGAGGAACAGCAGTACCTCTTCATGAAACTTAAAGTTCTTCCCCTCATCTCAGCATATCCTTTTGGCTAGTTTAGGAGCTTTCCACTCAGTATTGTGCTTTTCATGAACCACTTCTTTTTGTTTTAAGCTGTCTCATGGCTCCTGGCTCCTTTATTAGGCTCCTGGCTACCCCAGTGTAAATACCAATTGGTAGCACAATACCTAAATACCCACTATATTTTCTGAATCTGGCTTTAAATGTCTCACTGTCACACCTCCCAGCACAAATCTTGCATACTTTTCTTAGTCCTTTCTAAGGCAAAAGTCCTCATTAACGTCAAATTAAAATGGGCTGCAGAGTTTTGCTTTTTATTATTTGTCAGATATTTCTTGACAGCCCAGAATTTGCACTAACCTCTCTTTGACCTTTCACGCTCTGACAGCCTCAAACTGGAAGTTTGTTAAAGGGTGCCAATGTATCTTGCATATTAACATCTATGTTAAATGGACTTTTTTAAAAGCATTTCAGTAGCATTTGGCACCAAATAACTTTTTAATGGTGACAATTGTATACTATTATCATAGAAATTATTGTTCCTGATCATATCAGTTGGCATATCATTTGGCAATGTTTCTTGAATTCTCTCTCAAAAAAGCTACGGGTTCAATTATACCTGCACATTATTTTTCAGGAATATTTAATGAAGTCACACATTTCTCAGAAGTAATCTTTTGGCATATTCAGGTCACATATACATTTTTATGGGGCTAGAGCTGAACACAAGAAAATATGATGGACAGATGGTACAATTTCTGTAGTATGTATTTCAGTGTTAGAAAGGAAGGTCTTCCTTCTTGACTAATGCCTGTCTACTGTGAACTGTCATGCACTACAACAGGAAAGAAATTTTTCCTCTTTCTGTTTATGAACTAGTTTGATTGTGGTCAGCACATGCTGAGTACAAAGGGCTACTGCTCTGTCTGTTTCTTCTCTGGGATGTGGCTATGGCACATGGGTATAATTCGTGGGTGTGTGGACAGTACAGAAAAATAAATGCAAACAATAGTTTTCTTTGAACACAGAGTCACCTGCTTCAACCCTTACAGCTGTACATAGCAACAGCTCAATCTTTGCACCATTGCAAAATGCTCAGTCAGGGTCATCATCTATCTGGGAGTATATTATTGTGTTTAGAATGCTAACAGTTTAACTGTGACAAATTTTAAAGT
>VZTL01024822.1:0-15126 GCA_013400535.1 Scopus umbretta | reverse complement strand
ATTAAAAAGAAAAGCACACTATAAAAAGTTGAAACTAAATGCTGCAGAAATGCTGAATTAAAGGAACAGCAGTTAACAAAGACTGAGCTTGAGACGATTTATGAAGGTATTCCCCACAGGTGTAATTGGAGGACTGTGGAAAACCAGTGCTGCTCCTATTGTACAGTGCCAGGAATGAAGGAAGCAGATAAATCCTTTTATTTGCTCATGTTAGACTGTCCACAGCATGGTTGAGGTAGTTAGAGCAGATGCAGAGAAGCCAGAGCTTCTTCAGGCCCTTCCGGGTAATCAGAAATGACAGCCCTCCCATGCCTGAGCCTTCTCCTCTGCAAAGGGAGGCGAATAAACATCACAAATTTCCATTGTTGTCTGTAAATGTCTCATTTGAAAACACAAAGTGTTTTTAGGACTTAACTTCTGGGATGCCCTGAGCACACAGCTCCCAGCCTCTTCCTTCCCTGATTAGCCCCAACGTGAACCAGCCCACCCTCTGCTTCCCGAACAGCTCCATCTCTTCACACAGATTTAAAACATCTCCATCACTGTAGCAGATATACTGTGCACAGGCAAGGAAGTAACATTTTTTAAAGGAGCTCAAAAATCTCATTTCTAAAGATAATTTCAGCCGTGTCTGCACTTCAGTAAAGCCCAGGACTAGGAGCCAGCCTGCTGTTTATATTCACCTTAAATCTTAAAGTGCAAGCTTTTAAAAGTTGTTGGTTTTTTTTTTAACCAGGTGAAGAAGCTTTCTCCAAGCCAAGATCAGAGCACACGGACTGTATTTACCACATATAATTCATCCTAAGGAGAGTGACAAAAAATACTTGTCTCAAGAAACGTGAAAGCTGGAAAAAAGAAAAGGCAGCAGGGACACAAAATATGAACTATCAGAGCTTTTCTCTTAAGTATAGCTGTATGAGAAATAGAAATATTTACATTTCTAGTTTGGGTGTGTTATTCTGGATAATTCCTTTGGCTTCAGATGGAGATCTACTGTAGACAGACTGATGTAGGCATCAGGAGAAGATATAAGTCATCTTATTAGCGCCATTAAGATATGTTTTGTGGAATGACCAATAATTATTCACTGTCATATATGTTGCAGTTTTTATCTTGTGCAGTTGTATTTGTATCACACCCCCCTAAAAGTAAAGGCAGATAAAGCAGGGTGTAAGCTTAAAGTTATTGCTTTTTTTTTTTTAAATGACAGCACGTTTGTGTGTTTATGTACGTGATGCTCATGGCATGTGTATGGCCAGTCTTGGCATTTATCAGCGCATCTTCTGACTGTGCATCACGGATTCATTCCTCCTTTGTAACCTTGTCCTGATGGTTGCAGTCCTCTGGGACTCAACCGCATTTTGGATCTTCTGTCTTTAGATCTTATCTGTGACAAATGCCAGCTGATGGTGGCAGCAGGCATGGAGGATTTCAGTCCTCTCATATTCAGCGCTTGGGACGCACGTGACAGGGTAGTGACTGCAAGAAGAAGATTTTCTCATTTGTGACATTAATTGCAGGTTAGTCTTCTCCTGTCATGTGTACCATGCACAGAGACAGGTGTCTGTGGTCCCCAATGCTGATCATACGTTAAATGTCCTCTGGTCTGGTGAGGTTTTCTAGTAGAGATTACAGTGGGGTCTCTTAGTGTGATAATGCAAGTATAATAACTTCTCCTCCCCTGATGGGGCTGACTTGTAAAATCTATGAAGCCATGTGGTTCTGGCTCTATTCCTGGACTCCTCAAAATAAAGGCTTTTTAGGTTTTTGTTCAAAGTAAATGTTTATTTGTTATTGTTTACAACAGTTTAAACTCACCAGTTACCAGAATTTTGAACCTGCAGATAGCTCTGACTAGAAAGCATTCTTATGTTGACTGTCTAATGCTCATGGTTTAAGAGGAAAAGCCAAGCGCGGTACTTAATCCAGTCCCCACAATTTCCTCTATCAAAACCTTGAACTAGCTCAGAATCAAGGGGTAAAATAAAACAGAGGATCTTCTGACTTAAGAGATTGGAGGGATTTTCTCAGAGTATAACAGCTTCCTGACACCACTTCAGGATTTGATTCCACAACACCCTGCTCCTACCCCTGCTTTATACAAAGACTTTCCAAGTTATTAAATTCAGTACTTCCCCTAGTCCTACTCCCTGAGAGCTCTGCAGATATGCTGTCTCTGGACACTGGCACCAGGTCATGCTTTCCAACGAGTCTGCCCGTGTCAGTGCCATCCCCAACCCATCCCTTCTCCAACCCATCCCAGCTGCACATTCGGTGCAGGCTCCCCGCCCTTAAATGGGTGTTTCTCTGACTTCCAGGATCCTCTTTCTAAGCTGGACAGGATAAAATAATGAGGACATTGTCATTTGCACAGGCCTGCCTCTGTCCCTTATCCAGTCTTAGACTTCTTCAGGGGAAAAAAAAACCAAACAAACTCTGCAAAAGAAAAGAATGGGAAAATAACCGTCAACTAGGTTACATGTAACAAATATCTTTAGGAGTTTGAAGCAAATGAAAATGTGGAGCCTCTTGGGAAAAATGCAGGTTTTGTTTTGATTTTATGTTAAAACTCTCATAGGCAGTGGAAATTAATTTGGATTTGCACAGGCCTCTGCTAAATTACTTTAAAAGAAAATATAATTTCCAAGCTAAAAGAAAATATAATTTCCAAGCCAAATTATCTGTTGGGATGAATAATTTTCCTGATTTTGACTGGATTTTTTCCAGGAGAAAATCTGGCCGATCTTGCTTAACCAAATCACAATTTGGACCATAGGCCTAGAAGCAGGATTCATTTGGATGTTTTAACCTCCAGTGAATAGCAAATAGAGAATGCTGATGTCATGCACTGCAAAATAAAATAAAACAATATGCGTAATGAGCTGATTTAAAATGCAGCTTTAAAAAAATCACTTTCCTTTTTTTCACAATCTATCAGGGCATCAATAGGTCTCTCATTGCTCCAGCACAGTGTTATTAATAGTGCAGAAAAATGCAAACTGTAGACTTGGGGCTTCCATAACTTTCCTATGGATACTCCAGGAAAGGTAAAATGCAAGTTAGGTAGGTTCTAGCAAAAGGGAAGGGAGGCCAGAGTGGGCAGCATGGGAAGCAATGGGACAGGCTGATGAGCCCTTGACTACATGGAGATGCTCAGACTTTGTCCAAAATAGTTACACCTGTGAATTAACTAAATCCAGTAAAGCCCTGTGTGGGTTTTCCAGTTCACAACTGTGAGTGGCTTTGAATAAATTTTTTGTAATTCACCTCCAAAGAGAATAAGATGAATTCTAGCACAGCCATTCCTAATCAGAACTTAAACTGTCCATAATTCTGGTTAATACATTAACAAATGCTGATGTTAATACATCAGCAAATGATGATGACTGTTAGTATGTCCACACAACCTTAAAAAAGTCTTAATTTCCAGCATTTCCTGTCTGTTTACATTTGCCTGCTGCTGTTTGGTAAATGTTGTACCTACCTATCCACCAGTGCAAACCTCCATCCAGTGCACTTGGTGTGTTTTACTTCTCGCTGTTGAATGCCATTTTAAATTTACTAAAAAAAAAATAACCAAAAGATCGTTCTTTTGTTCCTGATGTCAGACCTGATTTTCTTTTGAACCATAGCAACTACATGCCCAATGGAGATGGTGCACTTCGAGGGCTCTGCTGATTAGTAACCTATTTATAAGGAGTACTGTAGACCTCAGGAGTATTTTATAGCATTTAAGAAGATGTTTCTCTGAATAGGTCAATTTAAGACCTCTATTAAAGAAAGTTCAGGGTATCCTTCCGATTCTGGTTGTTTTTGTCAGCCAACAAAGCATAAAAACATGACTACATTTTAGAATATTAATGATAGGCTGTAAAAGCCTGACATAACATTTTTATGGCTCTATAACTAATCTTTTTATTATCAAGTTACAATGGTTTGCATCAAATATGTATCATCTGTAGTTAACCTTAAAAACTTTTACAAGTTGATGGTATGGAATACTGTTGTAGACAAATTAAGTTTATAAATATATGGGTTTGTTTGAAATACTTAATATTTTAGATGAAGGGTGTAAAAACTTAGATGAAGTCAGCCTTGTGTGTCAAACTTTTCCTGCTGGAACAACTGTGACGATGTATCTCGGTTCACAGGTGGAAACAGAGCCTGGGAGTTGAATTATGGCTTTGCCTGCGATGTTAGCTTAGGGCACAAACCTGTCTGCTGGGATGGTAAACTGAGCTAATCAGTCACTTAACCCATTAATAGAGCTTAAAATTTGCCAGTGCTGGACTTGAAGGGGTGCGTTGCTGCCTTGAACTGCTGGAAGCACAGCTTCCAGAGGTCCTGCATAGTCATAATCCTCTGGGAATTTTGATTCTAGAGGAAATAAGAGGGAAAGGAGATGGAGGGAAGGCTGAAAGAAAAGCTCTCTGGACTCATGGGTAATAGACTATGGGAAAACAAAATGGTCAGAATCACAGCGCCTTGGCTAAATTGCATAATGGAAGTGCTTGAGAGATAATTAAAGGCTATTTTAAACTGCTTCACCATGTCTATTCTCAGTGACTTACAATTAAAAGGAGCAGGAGAGGGAACTGGTACGGGCTCGGCAGCAACTGCTTTTCTTCCTTTATCAGAGCAAGTTCTACTCTCTGGTTGATGGTTAGACAGCGATATATACTTTGCCTTCACACAGCACCCCCTGTTTAAAGGTCTCACAGGTTTCACATAGTAACGTCTTGGCCCTTCTTGGGGTTACTTTTGAAGGGAATCACGGGGAAGGTGGAGGGACCTTCTCTGTGTCCTCAGCACCATTGCTTGGGGCACAGCGGTACCGCGCTGGGAAACCTGGCTGGTCACGCTGTCTGTAGACTCGAAATCGCTCCTGCAGAGCTGGTGTGGAAGGGGATGATTGAAATATTTGCTTGGAGCTGCTCTAACTGTCCCAGTAGTGGCCCTGAGATGAAAGTTGTCTTTTGTGCATGAATCTGAACCACCTAAAAGTATTGCAGAGATTCAATCCTGTGCTAGGTGTATTGGTGCTGGCCTCCGGAGAGGAATCCAGAGTATCCTGCATATTACTGAGATTTTTTTTCTATGTTTCCAGCTGACTAGTACCAGTGACGCAAAGGTATGAATGATCTGTCTTGCTGACCAACTGTACAGCACTGGCTGCATCCTTTTAGCAGACATATAAGTTAAAAATCTAGCTGACTTGAGAGACATCACAAATCAGAGCTTAATTGCAATGTGTTGAAAAAATGCAGAAAAAGCTCTAATGATCATGATGTCTGGGCTTCTGAACCAAAAGGGAGACTCACTGAAATTTCAGTTCATTACAGATATTCTGAACCTGCCTCGCCTAAGTAAGTTTAATTTTTTTCACCTGTCACTTACCTGCTTTTGAGAAGCATAATTGCAACATTTGTTCAGAGCTATAAGCCTCTGAAATGGGAAAGGGATTTTTTTTTTCTTTGCAAACATTAAAAAAACAAAAGCGGGAAAGGAAAGACGATTTTTGAGACAGGCTTGACAATTCTTGAGACAGGCTTTGCCGCACACACATGCCTGTGCAGAGATACATGGCCTCTTTTAGGTTTTCTTTCTTTATTTTAATATCTTAAAAATACACATACCTCTGGGGGAAGCTTAATAAGAAACAGCCAGCTGAAGCAAAGAATTTAGGAGGAAAAAGAAGTCAGGGGACTTGTGCTGTAGAGACAGCAGTTCAAACAGTGAAAAAGAGGACACAGCTGTGCACATCAGAAATCCACAGCTGGGGAAGTGGAAAGAGAATATTCCCAAATCTTCCCTTATAAATCATCCCTCACCTTTCAGATCCCTTAGTTTTCTGTTGCATCGAATAATTTTATACAGAGGGAGAGGTATTTGCATTTTTCTCCTCCTGCTGTTTGTGATATCTAGGTCAGTTATACCTACCAAAGCACCAAAAAAGCACTGCAGATTTCTTCAGTGTCCTTCGTAGCAGGGTGTTTTTCTTACCTTTCAAAGTCAAGGATCCTCCAGCAAAAGAACAAGGTCTTAGCAGCAGGTGCATAAACCAATATACAGAGAAAGCTAAGAGGAAAAGGCAGCACAGGCTCTGTCTTCAAAAGGCTCATGCTAGCAAGGTCTAAGGAGAAGGTGGAAGCAACATTGTTTTAAAAGCACCTCTCTGGACTCCAGCTGAGCAATAAAACAAGCTAGGCTTGGACACTCACTGTAACTCTTTTGGGGGCGGGTGTAAAGCAGCAGAGCACTGAATCTTCTTCAGCTCCAGGAATTACTGATTTCCTCCCCATTCCTAACCACAGCTGAAGACAGAGCAGCACAGATGCTATTTAAACTGTTTCTCAAGGTTCGAGTTTGAGCACAATGGCCAAAGCAGTTTTGGTAGAGGATCTGTTCTATGCAAGTACAAAATAGCTAGATCAAAAGGGTTTGGTTAAATTTTCCACAGAGCTCTGCAAACTTAGTACTATACCAGCAGGTGAACAAATGTTCAAATGTTGAATATTTAGATTCCTATTTAAACTGAAGATGGACTTGGAGGCTTTCAGTCTTCATGTGTCCCTGGGTTTTGATTCAGGATAACAGCTCATAAAATCTGTGAGGGGGCTGGTCTACATCTGCGAAATAACAGGTACCAGAGCTCGTATACTAGTAATTTAGCTCCAGAGTTGACCTTGGTAATGGCTTACATGATAATGGAAACTAGAGAGTTTTGCTTGTTCAAGCTAAAATAAGGTGTTTCCATATGAAGTAAATTACTGAAGTAACTTTTGCTTGAATAATACATTCTATCTCAAAACATTTAAAAATATTTCCAGCAGCCAGTTTTGGTGTGCAGTATTCCAGTCCTTCGGTGCTGTAGTACATCATTATAATATTTAGCAGAAGAGAGGGAGAATACCACATTTACCTTAGAATGGTGAAGGAATCATGGTTAGACAGGAGAGAGAAAATGGCATCGTGGCCACGTCTAGGTTGGAATTTCTGCCTCACCTTCTGCTATAGTCAACTGGAAAAATACCCTTTCATTTTAATGGCCATAGAAATGCAATACTTTGGGAACACATCTCTCCAAATGAGAGATGACAGCTTTGGAATGAGAGGTTATAGTACAATTGTTCTGGGAAGAAAAGAAGTTGGGGTATATCTCAGTATAATAAAAGTTTATCTATCAAAGTAATAAAAGTATATCTTTCTCATACCAAATCTAAGGGAGTTAATGTGCATCTTGTTATTGCACAATTGGGCTGAATACAATCCCTGATATAATGCCAGTAAAGTTATGCCAAGGATAAATTAGTTAATTAGGTAAATCGGTTAATTAGTCCTAGAAGTCTGTGGATAATGAGGGAGACTAAAGAATGGACAAGTAGAACTCACCGTGTGATAAGAGCTCTCCTGCTTGTCTTCCTCCTCCTGTCCATGCCGTACATTGAACAAGATGGTTTGCTTCCCCAGAGGTGGTTGAAAGCTCTATTTTCCACCAAAACTAAAAAGAGAAGATAAAACTTTTGCAGTTTATTTCAGGATTTTTTTAATATTAATGAGAAAAATAGCAGGAATGAAAATGTTTTATTTTTCTGACAGCTCCCCAGAAAAAAAAAAAAGAGTGAAAACTGGTAACTATTCTCAAGTTTCTAGTTAATTCTTTTTAATGCTTAACTTGAAAAAAAAAATCTGTAAAAAGACATATTAGGTCTAGGCTTTGTAGTTATAAACACCCTGAAGACATTAGATACCAATTTATAACAATGAACTGCTTCAGTTTCTGAAAGAAGCTTGTTTTGAGAAAATATTTTTAGCTGTTCAAGTCTGTTTTTCAGCAAACAAATTCTCTGTAGGAAAACATTTTAAAATGACCAGAAAGTAGAAACCAGAGTAATCTCAACTCACCTTTGCCCAGAATCTGTAAGCTTCCATTAAGTGCAAGGTAGGCTAAAGCAGAGGGAAACATAATTATTACCACAAAAAATAAGAGTATTGACACCCTGTCACTGGATCAATCGGATATGTTCTGTAGGCTCAGTTAATAAATTGCTGTGTTAAAATGTGATGTCCTCTTATAAAACACATTTATTCTCTCGTTCAGCCTTTACTTTAATAACTTCTCATACCGGGAACTTGTGTGCACCTGCTTTTTTATCACACTGCGTGTACAACACCTTGCATAAAGCCATTTTGAAGGGGATGCGAATCTCAGCATTTATGTCTGCGCGTCCTTGGGTGACGAGGGACAAGTGGCAGAACAGTCTGAAACGCGCAGCAGGGTGCCTTACAGCAGCCTAATTATCTCATGTCTGGGTGCATATCTACAGTAATCTAGACAAGTTTCTAATTTGTTTTTCAGTACTGTAGGATGAGTCAACTTAATTCTAATTAAACATTGTCCATTGCATAATGTGGCCAGAAAGCCAAACGAGATCATAGCCTGCCATAATTACGGATTGCAGCCACGCTGCTTTTCTCTCCCTACATAGGTCCAATGCGGTTACGAATGCACAGTAACGTTTGGGGCAGATATTGTTTTGTGGAGTTTGGGAAAATGCTTGTGTTCTGTCTGGCCAGAGGACTGTCAGTGAGTGTGGAGAGCTGTGGAGATGTCATGGGTCCTGTTTCCTCTGTCTAAAATATACAGGTCAAAATCCTGCTTTTATTTATGCCAGGAGTCAGACTTGTGAATTGACATTTTCTTATCTATGCAACAGTGACTCTTAAGTCCCGCATGAAAGCTTTCTTGAGTTAACACCTAAGCTTGTCATGGTCCAGGAACCCCACACCAGCAATGAGACGTTGCCTGGATTTCTCATTCCAGTGGTGGAAGTAACTAATGGAGTTAATGTCACAATATTTTCTGCTCTATCATAAGCTCAGTGATAAGGCACTTCAATTCATTGTCCCCTCACGTAAGGGAATGAGTTACTAACTGAACTATGGGAGGGCTCTAGAGATGCCTGTTGGTTTATGGATGTGCCTTGTTTCCAGAAGGGATGGCTGGTCTGGCCCTTTCTCTTCTCCATCATTGGACACAGGCATGCCATCACAGACAGCATGCACCACCATCCTTTGCTCTGGTTCCTGGATATTACACATCACTGAGGTCTCTCCAGATCCTTTTGCTTCACCCACCAGCCTCCATGCCACTTCTCCTTTTCCTTTGCATATTGTCTTCCCCATCTGCTCTCTTTCCAGCACTTTCCTGGCCCCAGCATATCAGTCTTCTGTTCCCATATGACTTCCGCTAATTACAGAGCTATCTTGCTGCTTAATTGTACCACCTCTTTTCTAGCTAGCTCTTTAAAAAGCCCGTTAGCTAGAAATACATCATCCTTCAGCTTTGGACCTGAAGTCCACTCAGTAAGCATTTTATACAGTCTTAATAAATGAAGAGAGAAAAAGAAAACAGCAGAGGAATTACAAAAAGGGTCCCCTGGGAGTAAGGTTGTCAGAAAGCCATGCCTACTTCATAAACTGTGGGCATTAGTCATTTTTCTTACCATGGGTGGTCCCACTGTGGGCTGAATTTTGAAAGGTTTTTCTTATTGTTCAGCGACGATGTGACATTGCAGAGCGCTGGAGGAGAGGTGAGACCCACAGGTGCTAGCACTGCCGTTGCTGTGCAAAGGATGACTCTTTCTCACAGACTTCAGAGCCTGTTTGTTCTTGTGGTTGCTTTGGTGCTTTGTGGGAAGCCCTGACTCTGCCGAGAGGAGAGTGTCACAGCTGGGGTTGGAGCAGGGGTAAATGAGAGGATTTACCCTTTGTGTGGCCGCTATGAATGCCTGCTCTCATTGCCATGCCTCAGCTCCAGCGTAGTTCCAAAATGAAGGACCGCTGGCAAAGCTATAAGTGGTGACCAGAGAACAGGTTTGATGATTTGCTAGTGTGTGTGGCTATGCTGTGCAGGGGGTGATTCCCACCTGGACCAGCTGTCTCCTTCTGTCCTGGGGAAGGGAAGGGGCTCAGCCCTTAGCAGGTACCTGCGTTTAGCATGCATGTGTGCTCAGTGTATTGCAGATCCTGCTGCTCCCAGACCCTGCAGTGTAACGCCGCTGAACCGTCATGATTTTAGGCACCAGGAGGTGCTTGCAGGAAAAAGGGAGGATTTTGGAAGCTGCTGGTTGTGCACAAGGAGGCTGGCAGGTCAGCGCTGGCTGCAGCAGCATGGTGCTCCCTGGAGGGCAGTTCCTCCTCCTGAGAAGCTCCTCCAGCAGCGCACAGAGTTCCCGGTGGGATACATGAGGCTCCCTCCTGGGCTGTGCTGCTGCAGCCTGCCTGTGAGGATGCTGGTTCAGGTCTGTCCTCACCTGTCCACAGTCTGGAGGTAGATGTAGCCTTAAGCCTGGACCAGAAAAGATACTGTAATACAATTTATTCCTCTTTTTTTGTAGTTATTTTCTTAGCTGTGGGTTTGTGCTGTGTCATTTTCTTATCTGCATTGCCAAAATACAATGCAAGTGGTTTAAATTTCTACGAAAGACCAAAGGAACTTGCTTTGTTGCATGCTGATTTTTCACTTGTGTCTAAGCCCAGCTTCTTGGCTGTTTCCAGCCTCACTGACCCAAGAAGTTGATTGACCAAAAAGATAAATCTCAAAGTAGAAAAAGGTAAATTATGTGGGCCTGATTATTTGCTGCAGTAATTCAGATGAATGAAGTATGAGCAGTGTTCGAGCTGCTGGTGATATTTGGATTATGGAGTGGTTACTGCTCCAGAATGTGGAAGAAGAATCTGTTGATTTTTTAAAGTCTATTAAAAACCTATTAGACTGAGTGGTTACAGTGAAATTCGGATGTATGGTTCTTTCCTACTCCACATTACCTGAGCAGGTCATGGGGGAGCACTATCCCACCTTACACCACTCCTCCTGTCAGACGGAGCATCATGTGCAAACTCTTGTCCTGGAAAGTCCCGTAAATGCTGAAGGCTGCTGGGAAGTGTGTGCCTGTGCTGTCTTTCTTTGGCCAGGCCTTCTAAGCTGTGGCTCTGATGGCTGTGGACCCCACTGCATAGCAGCCTTGCTGACCAGAACATCTGTCCCTCTTGCTTTTATGTGCCCAGATATGACAGTGGTCCCAAATGGCTGAATTTAGCTGTGTCCCTCCTGAATTCAGATTATACCCACAAGCGATACTGTGCATTTACTGAAGCTCATTAGAATGAAACGGGAACTACACATATTTCAAAAGCATTTTATTTGGAATACTAATCTTATTTTAGAATTCGCGTTAAGCCGTTGAATCCTTGGCAACTAACATGAAAACACACTGAATCATAATGAAATACAGTGCTACTGTATTCCATTATACACCATACCAGCATGACAGCAGCTTTTTCTCTTGCTGAAAATAGGATTGCTTACATTTTATTTTTATTTATTTTAGGGGAACAAGTAAGAAAGCATTTCATAATAATATCCAGCTGTTAGCTATATCTAGCTGCATGTACTAGTAGCTGTGGGGCAGGGAGAGGGGAACTGGTGACTGCTCAAAACTTTAGCAAGTATTTCACTGCCTGGTACTTCCATTCTGGGCAGTCTGGACCTCAGTTCAGGCTGCAGAGAGTCAAACAGCACAAAGCAGTGTTGCAAGTGCTAGGCTAGGGGCTGCAATATACAGCACATCAGCCACAGAAGTGTTCCAACATGCTGTATATCATCATAACACTGTAGGTGAAGAATACTGTGGTGATATAGGGGAACAATACATGGCTGATGCCACTTTATGGCAAGCAACTGCTGTGCAGTCATATATAACGCTGCAGGAGTCAACACACCACAAACTTCATCCACTGCCCTCTTGTGGAAACAGGCAGCTGTGGAATAAGGATTACAGAGTACACGAATCGGTGTAAAGCTCTTATCCCTTTCCCTGGCAGATGTAAGATTGTGGTTGAAGGCTGAGGCTTGGTTGCTTTGGGAACTACAATTCAGAGGTACTGATGGAGCAGAGAAGAAATATATAGCACCCTAAGTGCGCTGAATCATCCCAGTTGTTCCACTTCCTTTTATGCTGAAGCACTTTATTTTTAACAAACAGCCTGAGAAACAGAGATTTAAGGCCCAATAATAGCATGACGCAAATGAATTAGTCTAGTAACACCAGAGACTGCATTGGAAATGCATTATACTTGCCATGGTAATTACTAATTTTAAGAAAGTAGATTATACCAACTGCCCTATATTTTTTCTTTCTGTTTTCATGAGGATTGATGCTTGTGTGGGATACAGCAGAGAAAAATATCAGGCTTTGAGAATCAGGGAAAAATGTAAGGAGCAGAAGGACAGAAAAAACTTAAACAGAGGGGTGTTTTATTTGTACTGTGGTTCAAACCAGCTCCAAGTTGCCTGTAGGCTGTGGACTTCTTTCCTCAAAGATGGGCCAAGAGTGATCTAGCTCAGGGGAAACATTAAGGCTGCCCTGCAGGACAGAAATGCAATGTATATTCTCTCTTCTCCTGCCAAAGATCTCAGTCATAAGTTAATTTTACTCTGGACTTCAGTCTTCAGTTCAGTCTGCTCGCTGTGTCCTTCATCCTGCTGGCTAAGGATCTGAAATACTCCCTTGCACTGTCTCCTTCCTCTGCCTCATTAAAGAAGTGAAAAAGTGGGAGATGCTACTTAGACGAAATAGGAATTTTAAGAGTGGAAGGGACCTTGGGAGATCATCTAATCCATCTCTCTGCCTCAAAGGAGGTGAACATGTAATTAACTGCTCCTAGTGGCTGTCTGTCTGATCTGTTCTTCAAAACCTACTGCATGGGGATTTTCATCACCTAAGAGTTTAGCCCAGCATTTCACTAGTTTCATGCTAGAGTTTTCTTTTATCTCTAACTAAAATCTCCCTTGCTTTTATTTAAGCCCCTTGAGACTTATTCTCATGCTTTTCTCATGCTTTTTGAGAACTTTGTTTATTCTTGTGGTTCTCTGTTGGACTTTTTCTCATTGGCCTGTAAAGTTTCATCATATGCTCAGGCTAAATCTGTCAGTGTTGCCTCCAGTGCTGGGAAGAAGAGAAGAATTATTTCATGTATCATTTCCAGGTGATGGCTGAATCTATAACTTGAAGACATGCAGTACTTCTGCAGTTTGGTCACTAAGCTCTTCATTTAATGTAATTCCACTAAATAGTACTCTTAAATTTTTAATTTTCCCTTTTGGAAAAACATTACTTACAGACTTTTTCTTTAAATTTGCTTTTGATTTGAAGAAAATACACTTATGTTGATTCACTTATAACAAAATTATTTGTTATAAGAAGGGTTCCTATCTGAATTTATTGCACCCCTAAAGCTAAGTATTAAGCATCTTGTTTTCTCAGTCTCCATGCAATGAAGAAATGTGTTGGTAACCACAATGAAGTATCTGAGGCCCACTGAAATAAGTAGCATTTGTTCTCCAATTTCCATCTGGAACGTTAAAGCCTTCCTACTACAATTCCTGTAACCACAACACCGGTATTCATATCTCTAATAACATCGTAGAGATTTCTGTTCATATCATATCAGATATAACAGTGACTCATCTTGTTTTTTATCTGTGTCTTCAAAGATGACAATCATTGTTCTGAGGATGCAATGATCGGCTTATCTGAAGTGTCCTGAAGAGATACTGGCTCTTTTAACACCATTTTTTCAGCTCTTTAATTACTTGCAATTTTGTCATGCATTCTGTAAAACCATGTACACATCATGGAGAAGATTTTGACTTTCCCTCAAGCTGCTAAAATAAAAATGGGTTTTGCACAGAAAGCTGCTTCAGATGACCTGCTGCTGTGTTCCCAGGCACAACACTGAGGGAGAGTTTTGCACACAAAGAATTTGAGCTGTCCTAAGGTGCTCTGTGGATCTCAGCACCAGTGGGAATACCTAGCTGTAGATCCATTTGACCTTGCTTAACTCCCCTAAAATGCCTCTCAGCTCTCTGCGGTATGCTAGCAGAGGATCCCAGACTTTGGCATGCTCAGAACATCTTGTTCTACCTGAACATGCACCTGAATGTGTTTTAATATCTTCACTTGCCTTCCTTACCTTTAACCTTACCACTTTCTCGGGGGTCCTTTCCCCCAATCTGCTGCTCATATATTTCATGATGAAGACTAGTCCCTGCTTTTTAAACCAAAAGTGCCAGGCAGAGATTTTCCCTTGTTGGCATAGAAGTGCCAATTTATCAGCCTTATCTAACTAGTGACAGTCTAATATTAATGTATCTGGAGAGCCATTTTGTTGTTTATTGGAGGCAAAACTCCCATCTCAAGTCCATGGATGGTTTTGTCTAAATAAATGTTGTATGGTAGCTGCAGATAAAAATAATCATCTGTCTAGTTAAAGTAAAAGATGTAAGCAGGGATTTTGTAGTTTTTTGAGCTCGCTCTTCCTAAAAAAGCAAAGTTAACTCATGTTAAACAACCTAATCCAGATTTGTTTAAACTTATGGGTTTTCTTGCATGGCAGCAACATGTAGATGCTCTTTATTACCCTTGTCCAGTACTTCTGTGCAGACAGCCCAGTGAATGGCAGCAGACTGGTCAACACAGCCCTCACCAACGCAGCTGAGACCTGCAGAGATTGCTGTGGGTTTGGGGTTTCCCTCTGCCTTCAACAGAAGGGCAAATTTGGCCAGGGGGCAAGGATGAGCTGCAATGCAAAGTGCCTAAATGTTTTCAGTTCTCATGCTAGGATGGTTGTGTGTGGCTCCAGAGCTCAGTGCCTGTTCGCCTGTTAATCCCAGCACAGTTTGCTTAGATCTTTTTTGAAAGGTGCTCATGGAGCAAACAACAGGAGACCGCACTGCTGTGGGGCAGCTGGGCAGCACTGATGAGGTGCGGGTTCATTAGCTTGGCAAGGAGCCATACCAGCACAGCTCTCTTGCATAGGGATCCTCAGCTACTTTGTCTACCCCACTTTGTACTGTGTGGGTGGAGGTACCAGGTGGAGTTGGCTTTTGCTTGTGCCCTCTCCTACATGCATTTTAATGATGGAAGGATGAAGCATTGGTGTATTTTGATCACTGGGGTTAGCAAGTGTGTTTTCAAAGAGTCTGGCTAATTTTTGTCTCAGCCCTCTCCCAGGCTTCCTCATGCCTTACCTTGCAAGTCAGATATCATAGAATCATAGAAT
>VZTL01024818.1:3011-13026 GCA_013400535.1 Scopus umbretta | reverse complement strand
CTGACTAGTACCGCTAGTTGCTGTTACCTATCTCAGTGCTAGCAGGACCACCAGCTGAGTGTCTGCATCACCCTTCTACCATGTGAACTATTTGATTTACAGCCAAGCTGTCACAAAACCCTGCTGATTACCTAAGAGGAGTCTAATGTAGGACTGTCTGTAAGCACATTTATAAGTGGCAATATCCTGTCAACATCCCACCTTTAAAATAAAACTAAGTCATGCTAACGCCAAGCTTGAATCACTGATAAAGAGTAGACTCTTTATGCACCTTTAGTATTTACAAAATATCCAGCAACAGTATCTGCAAATTCCAGCCAGACAAAAATCCAAAGGAAAACTGGGTTCTCTGGAGCTCAGGATGGGTTATGTTTCCAAACAGCTCCTCTCTCTACAAGACGACAGATTCTGGTTTCGAACACCTTTGAGCAGCAGTGTTGATGAGGAGCACCCTGAAATCCAGATCTGAATTTCGAATCCTAAGACCTTCAATTTTTCAAGTCACTTAGACGAAAATGGAGAATTATCGATTTTTATGAGGCCCTTGGGAAAAGTTCAGAAAGTGTGAGGTTATATTTGAAAATTGTTTGCAAACAGAAAAGGTGCCTTAAATTGCCTCTTCAGTTCACAGAAATAATAGGTTTCAGCAGAGTTAAGATGCTAGGAGTTTTAGAAGTGTCACTGGAAAAAAAAAATAATGGAAAGTGCTCAAAATGTTGGTACATCCTTGTAGCTCAGAGTGCAGTATATGCCTATTGTTACTTCTATGCACTAATTACAGTGAATGGAAAAGGGCAACAATAAATAAAAACCAGATGGGGAAATGTCATCCAGTTAATCCAATTCTGTATCTTTCTAATTCACAGGAAACATTTTATTTCTGGGTCACAATGGCTAGTGCTACAGCACATTTTATATGCTGGGAGTTTTTACAGCAGAGGGAGTTCTTACATTACATCTTTTCCTGACATTTTCTGACACCGATTTTTTTTTTCCCCTATAGAAGAGTATGTGTAGCATACACGCATGCACAAACCTAGAAAAGCAGGCTAACGTTACTGACTTTTTAACTTAGTGTCAAGTTTACAGGTGCCTGCTCATGACTCATGTTGCTCTTACTACATTCATCATGAGCACCCAATAAGGGAGAGGAACAACAAATTTAGTACAGTATCACATCACTGAAATCTGCTCAGTACTCACACGGGGACCAATTCAGAAGTGCTCAGCAGCAAAGTATCCTGTACCCCTCACCTTCTCACTGTTGGACTTAGCAACCTAAATAACTTCATGTTACTATCTTGCTTTGGATGACATCAACTCATAGCTTTGTAAATAAAAGACATTTAAAAATACCTAGCATCCCATATTTTGTGTGTAACACACCCAAACCCATCATCATTGCTCAAACTCCAAATCTCACAGCTGATTACCAGGACTAAAAGCTGTTGTGACACTGCGTGGGTTGATACATGCGGGAGCACAAGCACCCCTTCATCCCGTAACACAGAGCATCAGTCTCCTCGGGCTCCTTCCACCTGCTCCTCCACCAATAAATCTGCCTTGTTTTACCCCCATTTCAACAAGACTATCTACCAAAAAGGCACAGGAGAGATGAAGAGTGCAACCCCAGTTTCATCCCGCACAGCACTACTGTTGGTCTCTGAGACCAACAGACCCCCTGCAACAGTGTGCCAAGTCTCAGATATGATGGGAAAGTGGAGTCAAGTTCCAGCCTTTCCCCTGCAGCTCGCACAGATCCCTTTCACCTTGCCCTGCTCTAGAGAGGATAGTAATGGCTTTTTGGACCATTAACATTTACACATTGCTCCGGCAGGCTGCCAAGGGCTTCCTGAAAGAGCAAGCCAGAAAAGGTAAGCAGGGCTGTTCAGAAGTCAGGAATTCAGCCTAAATTGAACAAAGTTTCACAGATCAAGTAAAAGACTCTAATTTATCCTGGCAAGTTTATCCCTCATGAATCTCAAATATTTGTTGCAAAAAAATGGATACACTTAAGTTGGGGATTATTTTTTTTTTTTTCAAAAAAAGGTGTCTGTATTACACATGCATATACACATTTTAGCACAGTAAAAAGTATGTTGAAATGCAGACACTGAGTTTCCCGCAGTTCTGAAGACGCTTCTAGTTGCCTATAGATAATTAACTCAATATTAGCATTTTCAGTTTAACAAAAGAGTAGGAGTGATAAATATCTTTTGGGTGTCAGAAACTCTGGTTTACATGTATACACAAAGAAAACAGTTCCAAAGCGCAGCTAAATCAACATCATTCTTATCATAATATTGACAACAGTCATTTTACAGCACTGTTACAGAATCTGAGAATTCACAGTCCATTTACAAACATTAAGGAGTGGAGGGTAATAACACACCTGCTGGAGTTCAGTATTGGGAGCAGATATGCACCTTGACCAGGACAGACAACAGCTCTATGGAAGCAGCGAAAGCAGATAATTTTCAACCAAATTCTCATACTCTAACCAGCACAACCCACCTTCCATTCAATACTGTACTAATGGGATATTCTGGGGAGCAAGGGCATGTGCTCTGCTAGACTATAAGCAGTGACTACATTCTTTTGCCTACATCTGGAAAAATGGAAAACAAAATATACTTTGGGAGTTGTGTAGGATGTTTTTAATTTCATACCTTCCTTAGAAATAATTAGGATTTATGTGATAAGGATTGATGTGCCGAGTTTAATATACTCCAGGCCAAAAGTCCTGTTAAGAAGAACTACCAAAACCAGAAACATATTTGAAATTATTTTGAGTTCAGTAGCTTCCCTATTTTGCTTCTCCAAAACACCTCAATTCTTCTGTCCTCAAGCCTCATAAATACTGGCCTTGGATCAAGCACAGCAGAAGTGCAGATCTACTAGCTTATGATCCAATAAAAGAATCAACCCCCAAGACCCCTCCAAAATGACTTGCTCACTCTCCAAATTCCCTTTCCGATGGCAAGATTATATTTAGCTCATGTTCCATTAAAAATTGCCTGTCTTTAAACAAGGTGCTGTTTTTTATTCTTTCTGTCTTCAGTTATATAAGACTTCACTGTCTTCACTATGATAACACTCCAACAGTCTAAAAAATACATTTCAGGTGTTCAACATGAAGGAGGTTGTGTGAGTTTAACCTTCCTTGGGATCCTTGTGAGCTTTTTGTATTTAACACTTGTTTTATCTGAAGCCTGTGGAGGTTCTAAAATATTAGAAGACACTTTCTGAGAACTACCTTTCTAGTAGCCTGAAGATACAGCCTTGATGTTGGGCAACAAAGTTATTCTCTGTAATCCCCTTGATGTTGTAAATGAAAAAGAGGATGGAGCTAACATCATCTGAACTTTGGGCAAACCATTTGCTCAAAAGCACCATCAAAGAACCAAGCCCTGCCAAAAAAGAAAAAAAAAAACTTTAAAAAAAAAAAATCCCAAACCATACACAAAATGAAATTGGTGCAAATTAACTTCATTGTATTTGGAGACCCATACAAAACAAAACCCACCACAGTCTATAAAGGAAAGTCAGAGAAGACAAGGATTGAAGTTGTAGCTTCACAGTAGCCATCTTTTAACAGCTTTCCTTTTTCAACACTTTAACCTAAAAAAAAAAAAAACCACTTCCCATTGTTATGCCCCTATTCAACCTTCATTCGAAGTCATTCACTATGCATTAATTACCACTTTCTTCAATGCACCGGGAAGCTCCCAAACATGCTCCTGTTTTCAAAGAGGCACACTTCCATGGCTCAGCTTTTTATATGCAGAGCCTGCTGAATTTTTTTCCTCTGCATACTTTGAGATTCCCCTAAATTTTGCATACTGTAACTGTTCAGAAAGGGAGGGGTGAAAAGACAAAAGGCTGATTTCATGCTTCCAGAACAGTTGTTTGCATCTCTTTCATTTTTCTTTCCAGCTGTGAGAGGCAGCAGAAGGTTCTTTAGCAGGTGTCCTGCCTGCCCTATGGTAATTTTTAACTTTCCTTCACTTTCTTTTATGTCTGTTGCATTCGTAGAGACATTTTCTCTCCTCTCAGTGCTTTATTGCTGTTTTTCCTTCCTTTTTTTTTTCCCTTTAAACAAAATATCTGAATTTCCCCTATTATGTCATTCTGTTCAGCTGTGAACTGAGATCATAAAAGTGAGCAAGGAAGAAATGTTGAGAAGTCCCAATATACAAATTAAATCTCAGCTGTTTCCTATTCGTTCTACAGACTTTCATCACTGCTAAACTGCACAAGTGCCACACAGACACAACTCACAATATGATAGACAAAACTATCTCTGATATCAAAACCCAGCATCCATACCCTGATCTTAAATCATAAGATCATAAATCTCTCTCCTGTTAACGAGTGTCCCAGTCTCTACATGTCAGTAGTTGTAAGGACTCCCATGGGCTAAATGCATGAACAAAATTAAGCATTCACTTAAGTCTTTGCAAAGTTACACAAAAAGAAAAAGTTATGATTTAATGATCAAAAGTATATTTTTCTTTAAAGAAATCGAACAATTTTCCAGGGCAAAATTAATTTTGATTCCCTGTACCAATATTGTTTTTATTTGCAAAGCCTCTACACATAAGAAAATGTTGTGAAAACAAAAGTAAGATAAAGGAAATGGGAGAAAATGAAGTGAAGCACAGAGAACTATGAACCTTTTGAAGAAATTCAAACACCTCCATCAGAGGGAGTTGTTTTTAGATTTTAGAGAAACTCACTGCAAAGCACATGCCTACATCTTTTCAGCATAATATGCTCCATTCTTTTATTGTAAACATAGATAATGTTAATCACTGCTCAAAATGCATTTTGATAAAAAAACCTACGGAATTTTCGTAGACTTATTCTGCACATTTTATTCTAACATGTATAAACTAAACAACAACAGATTATTTGAAGCTAAGAAGGAAGACCGTTATTGATTTTACCAAGGTTAAAAGGTCACTGCAATCTCCATAATGTTATGGTCACAGTAGTTTGAATAATCACACCACAGTGTAAATGCCCCTGTCCTCGTCCCTTACAAAAGGCCTCATTCCCTGAAAATCATGCAGGTGATTTTTTAATAGATACTGATGCACTTTAATCATTTTCAGCATTGTGCAAACCTTGTATTACTACTCTTGCTGCTACAGCCAGTAAGTGTTGCAAGAATGTTATAACTTCTATTTAAATGATTGCAAAGTGGGTAATACCAAGGATTTTATTTTACTACCTTTTCCTTACTCAATACAAAAATAAACGTTGAATATAGTATAGTTTCTCCACAGCAGAAATAGTTTATTTTAAAGGGTAAGATACATGATAACTCCCCCCATTTAAAGGCTAAAATAAAATTAAATTTAAAAAAAAAAAAAAGCAGGAGGAAGTAAAACAGTCAACCTTCTTAACTGCATATCTTTGGGATTATTAAGTCAAAAATCACATCAAGCTTCCAGTTTATTTTTTGTGATATTTTACAATTAAAACAGCTGCTTAAAAAAGTATTTCCTACCTTTTTCCTGCAGTGAAAGTTGCATCCAAGAAAGAATATATCTGGAAGCAGGTGGCAAGAGAGAAAAATTGTCTTTCTGCTGAAGGGGGGAGGGGGAGAACACAAAGTTCTAGTTCAATTAACACAGTCCAAGTGCAAGGAAGCAACCATATAAGAAAATATTTCTATTATGGAAATATTTACAACTATTTTTAATTATTGCTTTTTAATAGCATCCTGACAGAAATATGGGGGGAAATTATTTGTTCATTGTTTCACTGATTATTTTTAATAATAGTTCAATAAATGTATTCCTAAAATGGATTTTTTTTTCATTTTCATATATAATTTAAGTGCATTTTGAAATGTAAACCCAAGTCCCTCTACAGAAAAATACTGGAGAATGCCTTCTCCTTATCTTCTTTTTCAAGTATGCCAGAAAGTTTTCACGTGAATTTGCTTCCCGTGCTACAAATGTGTACTCACATCTAGATACTGGTTTTAGAGTTAGAATTAGCAAAGCCAAGAGGACACACTGCCCATGGTCCCTATGCCCCTTCTGCAGGATCAGAGCACTGGAAGGACCCACGTTCCTTCTGCACGTGATTCTGGGGACATCACTTCTCCTGAGTGCAGCCGTCTGCAAGCAACTGTGAAAGCTGCAGGGCTAATCCCTTGAAGACAGTTAAACGTACAGGTCATGGCTTGCAAAATCATGATCTAGCTCTGTATCTGCTTCTATTAGACTATGCAAATTATTCTTTACGGTTTGCTCAACAGATTTAAAATAACAATGAGGACAGCCTCTTTTTTTCACGATTACACAGTACTCGGCACAATAGCATTCTGGTTCAGAACTAGGATTTCCAGATGCTACAGTAACACAAACAATTTATATTACTTCATCATTCTAGGGTACCTTCCATGTCTGAGGAAATCCCTTGACTGCCAATTGACATGTGGTGGGACACTGTATTGGAGAAGGATCCTCTATATGACCCGATTTCTCATATCTGGTCTTTTAGCATTATCAGGTGACAAATAAGACGTACCAACATAGATGGATCTTTGGTTTGATACAGTGTGGCCGTTCTCATGCATCCATGAGCTGACTTCGCTGTTCACTGATGGTGTCTTACAATATTTTACAGCCCAAAGAACGCCACTGCCATTGGGCGAACAAGAACTGCTCGGCGTGGGAGAGAAGAAACCCACGCAGTTATACCATGGGACATTTTATCACATTTATTATTATATTTTCCCATAATAGCTCAACCCCAGATAAAAACTGGTTTACAAGAAACCCTGATCTAAGCTGCTGAGTTTCAGTAAGCCATTCAATTTTACCACAGTTTCTGAATAGCTGATGTTCTCCTACAGCCACAACTACTGAAAACAACAATTTCAACCTTCATTTCAAAAGAGGGTCTAGCTATCCATTTTCCTGGGAAAAGCTTGAAAAGCCGGAGGATCCCACAGACTATAATCAGAGTAGAAAGTAAAAGGCCCTAAACTTAAACTATATACTATTTTAAGCCATCATAGAGATACAGAGTCCCACTGAAAGATATTTTAGCACTGGGACTTGGCAGCCCTGAAGGCAGATACGACTTGCAGCCAGGAGGTGTGACCGGGGTGATTTCTGGTTGCAGGGTAGGCGCACACAGCAGCCAACTGCTGTCCCCAAGCCATGCGCTGAAAGAAATCTCCACGGATTTCCTGCAGTCCCAGAGCTGCAACAGACTCTGCATGGGCAAAGCTGGGTGCACATACTGGAAGGATCAGGACCGAACGTTTAAAGGGAGTGCGAAGAACACGTAAATTCAAAAAAATCAATGATACAAGTTACCTGGAAGCCCAAACTTCCCCTTTTCCCCCGCATTTTAACTTCAGTGTTTTCCTGACAGTTTGTAGAAAGCGCTTCAGGACCTACTAAGTCAAGCAAACATATGTAACCGGAAACAATTTATACTATTTAATTTCTTAAACCAAACAAAACAGGAATGCATTCCCATTATAAATACAAAGGGTGCATTCAAAAACTAAGTGTGGGGGGAACCCTTCTTATGAGAAACAAGGCAATAGGTACAGACAAAAGGTCTTCTGGCAGCCTTTTGCTATTATTTTCCACTAATGTATACTTTCGCAAATTATAGAGCGCTGCAGAATACACTCCAGGCTACATGGAGCAAGCGCCTTTCATGAAGAGGTACCAAATGGCCTATTAAAACTGAACATTTAACTAATTTGAAACATAGATCTATATTTGGTTTATGTTTTGGTACAGAAGGTAAAACAGCTTCTACTGTTTTCATTACACTGCTGACTTTAAAGAGAGAGGTAATTAGGGAATATTGTAAATCTGCTTGTGCATTTGGTTACAAATAAATTAAATAATAAATAAACTAAAAATAATTTAAAAATGTAAGTGGAAAAATCTGCTACCTTATATAGAGCCAGAACAACAGCCCTGTACTACAGCTGTTCTGGAGGACTATGCCTATCAATCCTCACCCAACAGCAATGCTGTTGGTGGTAGCGAATAGCCAAAATATCTAATAACCCAACTAGGACAGCAGCAGTTTCTGAGTAATGACAGCAGGATTATTTAGGTTAGAGTTCTTCAGTGCGCACAGAGAAGAAAAACTGATATTAAAAACTGCAGTCCAATCATCACCATTTAAAGAGACATTTTTCCCCTCCAGGCACACTGTGACCATTCCCTTTCTCTACATAGACACTCCAATCCTTTTAAACCAGCTCTTTCTAGAGGACACAAGGTCTGATTTTCTGCTGAACTGAACTTCCAGGCTCTCGCCTCTGTTTTAAGGACACAGGCCATCTTTGCACAATTGAGAAAAGGTCCCTTTTTAAATTATCAAGGTGAATTTTTGCACAGGAGGATCAAGAAAAGCTTGAAGGTACCTCTTCTTCAGATAATAAAATTTGCAACTTCCATCTGAACCTTGCCAGTCACTGGCCACCTCTGCGAATGCTATGCACAAAAAGGAGTTGCCTTCTGACCCCTGGGCCTCCCATACAGCACTTAAACTAACAGCATTACACTTAGCAATTCTTAGGAGTAGCATTTGTTTGCTACTGCCCCTCTGAACTGCTGCTGCTTGCTTTGCTAAAACCTATTTTTAATGACGATGTAGTGCATGCAGATGGTAATGTAGACATTTGCACACATGCAAAGTGACAAGATTCAAAATATATCCATTACTTGCTAATGATCATGCCAAGTATTAAAAGCATTGATGCACACCATTTTTATGCATATATTTACAGGTATAAAATAAAAAGCCAGGAACTCAGAAAGTAAGTATAGAGCGCAAAGACAGAAACACAAGTTAATTTGTTCACTGCAGTGTTGTAACTAGTTCACAAGACTAGAAGCTAAGAGACTTGAGGGTAGAGCTCTGCTGCTGAACTTTTGTTCACGTTTCATTTAAACCCACCAGCACTGACCCGAACTAATGTACCAAAGCTGCAGGGAAGGTAATCTTCAAGGCTAGGAATTGTAAATCCTTACATTGTTCCATTAAATCGGTCTCTTCAGCCCCTCCAACTTAAATTGGAAAGTTTTTGGGGCAGGCACTCTCTAGCTACTTTTTTAGTGTCCTGTACAAAGTGGTCTGCTATTTCTTAGGCACTTCTTGGTGCTATTGTAACATAATTAAATATACTGTTTTCAGTGTTTATATTGAAAAAAAGCTTGGCAGGAGTACCTTGACTGTAAGTGTATTATCACTTCTTTCCAGCTTAAATACTTCTGTGGCAGTGTCTACATTAGCATTTAAGGTCAAGAGTGTGCTTTGGAAGCAAAACACCTGATGCCCTCATTTACTGTGCTTTAGTTCCCAACACATTGATTTTAGAGCACACAAACTGGATTTCTTTCACATGAAACTGAACTGGAAGAGGTGGTCCATGATTACACCTAATTCCACTTCTAATTTCTTATGCTGATTTATCACACTGCTCATGGGCATTTAGGTTCATGGGCCAGGCTAGATGCAGTTTTGAACTAAGACTACCCAAAATACACAGTGTGGATGTCAGGTCCCCAGCACCAACCACCCTCATATTGCTATGGTAGACATAATGTACAGCACCTAAATTTCACAGTCCCAAAAGTGCTTCCCAGGCACTAGTGAATCCCCTTTGAAACAATGAGCTACTATTGTCCCTTAACATATAGAGAGAAAAGAAGGCAAACATGCTGAAGGCTTGCTCATTGTTATGAAGGAAACCATGAACTTTTAACTTCTTTTTAATCTTCCTTCCAAATTCTTTCTTTACAATCATACCAACAAAACATATGTTTTTTTTTTAAGCAATTTACTCAAATAAGAACATTGCAAGTAAACCACTACATTTAAACTGGGGCAGGGGGGAGTTTGAATGCCATGTCTGTATCTTTAATCTTTTCATCTTGTACTACCTATCTTCAGTACTACTTTCGCCCCATCACCACAAGGTCTCAACTTTCTTCTGTATTTAGTATACATCTCTTTT
>VZTL01024807.1:0-16907 GCA_013400535.1 Scopus umbretta | reverse complement strand
CAGAAAGTTTAAGTAATACATTATTTTTAAGGAAGAGAAAACCTAAAAAAACCCCTAAAATAAAATTGTTTGGTTTATTCTTAACTGCAAAGAGATTTAAAAAAATACGCAATAACCTGTGTTTCTGAATAGAGGTAGATTTCCAAATTCCCAAAACCTACTTTTAACAGGGAAAGAGGAAGAGCAGGGTAGCAAAGAGAAATCTGGACATAGTTTTTAGTTGGTGAGGGAACAAAAACATCTATATCATAATAAAAAAGTGTGCCTGAAGAGCTTTAAAAACCATCAAAGCTTGCCTATTATGTGGGGTGTGCTTAGCTGTCACAGTTCTTCACATAAAGTTCATTAGATTTCTTAGCAGGAAATAATTTCTGAAAAGGTTTCACACTTTCCCTGTACTCTTTTCCTCCTACCATAATTTCTTCCATTAACTCTTTAGAGCTAAAAAACACAGCAATGCTGACTGTAAGCAGTGATGTGGTAAAACTGCTACAGACTTCTTAGGAGAATCGGTGCTAGCCCTTGACATTTATCCATAAGTGTGCATCTGTTATACTGCAAGACTATTCTGATTCTGCCCCTTAGGAATAACCTTTTAAAAGAACAGGGCAGCACTCCTCACTGGCACTTGTATCCAGAAAATTTTAAGCAATTACTCTGGCTGCAGCCCTTGACTTGATCAACAGGCTCTACAAGCTGCCACACACTAGCTGCCTCAGCAGCTAGGTATATCCCTGCAAGGCTTTCCTGCACCAGAAACTGTGCTGCAAAAGCTGAGAGAAATTACACATTTTTTTTTCACTGTCATTCTTGATGGATCTGCATCGGCTATATCAAAAAATCTTCTGTCGTTGTACTTCAGCTCGTGGCCAACAAGGCTGAAAGCATGGCTACCATCACATGTGGGTAACTGGCCATTTAAGAGCTTTATGATGAAAAACTAATGCAGCAGGAACATTCTGGTTAAAAGCTACTGTATTTCAGTTCTGAGCAGCAATACTGATGTACAGATCTTTCCTCTCCCCTTAGTCCTTCCTCTCCTCCTTTACTCTTCTCTTAATAGTGTGCAGGTTCATCAGCATATGGTTGTTATGCTAAAAATTCATTGCAGTTGATGAGCTGTAACTCCAAGTTCCAATTAAGTGATGTCTACTAGCACAACACTTCCTGAACCTTTCTGCAAGGGTAAGTTCCCCACCCTTTACTTTTTGCATCTTCTTTGTCCCCATCCCAGAAAAAAGAGTGTGTTAATTATCTTCACAGCTTTTCTTGGCATATCTCTGTCTCCCTGTCATTTCATGTTAACCAATGAAAATGTCTGACTTCCCTCAGCCCAAAACAACAGCTGAACCATCACTTATCCACTGCATTTTCCAAGGTGGAACATTCACACTTTCCCTCATGCTGACTCTCATGTTTGGGAGTGGTTCCCCATATATATCTGTCAAGTTAATTCAATGCCCTCTTTCTATTCTAAGCCTTACTTCTCTTGGATGCTTACAAAGCAAGTTAACGATAAGCTCAGAGGCCTGGTGACAATGCAGATAAATGTTTAATAAGAACTAATAGCAGCGGATACAGAGGAAAAGAGGTGTAAAGCTACAGAATTCTTCCTCCTTTGAGATACTCCATTGAATCTTTTTAATTGAGATTCATATTTCGGCCTAAATATTCTTGCCTGCTTTGTTTCAGGATTCTTCAGTAGAAGAGATTTAGCCAAAAATCCCAAAAGATATGTAGGGGACAAAAGCTCTGAACAAGTCTCAGACCTACTAAGCTTAATAGCATTGCTTAAACACCTTTGTTCACATGTCCAAATTTATAAGGGTCCAGATCCAAACCATTTTATGTTGATTTCATATTAGCCAAATTAGCTCTTGACCTAAATCTTACCACCTCTTTGTCCAAGTTCTCAATTGCTACTACTATAAAACCCTCATATAATTATTTACTGACTGTATAGGGAAAATTTGCATAAAATTACTCAGCAATAGATGCATGAATGTATTTTTTAATTGTTGGTTTAGTTTCTTACTACCTTCCCCACCTTGTATTGCAAGGCCTCAGTCATGCACACAGCCTGACAAAAAGCTTAGCACAGTAAAATATGCCCACTTTGGCTTAAAAAAATGCTCCCTCAGTTTCCTCCCATATGTGCTGGATATCCCATGCTTCTCGGGGATTTACTGTCAAGCTCAAATTTTTCTCTTGGCTCAGCTTTACTTTTCAAACAGAGAAACTTAGGTCAAACTACCAAATCAAAATAATTTTTCCCAGCTCAGCCCCAGAGACCTCCTTCCTACTCCCCTCTGGAGGGAAGGTCAGTACTTCTTCTTAAAGTTTACTACACAAGCCTGCCTCCTTTATGCCTTTCTCAGACAGGGCTTTGCATCTCCACAAGGATCACCTGAGTTCTTTATAGCTCAGCCTGAGCAGGGAAGAGGCCTGGCCATAATTCTTCTGGCCCTGGAGGGGTAGACAACCTCCAACAGAGGCACAGTATCACTTCAGATGATTGGTGTTATACCTTCTGCCAACACTGAAACACAACACTTAGGGTCAGAATAAGATGATGGATGATTCACATGCCAGGGAAAGAAAATAAAACTTGCAAGTTCCGGCCAGTTTGAATCTCTTCCCTCAAGACTTGTTATACTGCCAACATAAAGATCACAAAAATAAAGTAAGAATCCCCACCAGGTAATGGTTTTGGGTAGCCAGAAGGCCATCCTTCTTCTTACTTAGCCTTCTATCTTGTGTTCTGCTCCTTTTACACACCACTGAGCAGCCATAAAACAGGCTGCATCTTCATAGGTTGCAGCATTTTTATTTTGTCAGAGAATAACCCTCAGAAGTGCTCCACATTGACTTCTGTGGAAACAGAGCTACGCCAACACTGAGAACTTCTGAAGTTGTTTTCCCGTGACATTACTGTTCTCAATGGATGATAGCTTTTCATAAACTTCTACAAATTATTTCCTCCTCATTGTGTCCCATTTTTAAACTTTTCTGCTCAAGAGCTGCATTTCACCTTAGAGCAGAGTTTGATTACAAATGATGTAAAATAATTCAGTCTTTAACAAAATCACAGAAGAATATAAGCCCAAGAAGCAGAAATGAGATCAGAAATGCACACCAAGTGCAGACTTAGTTTTTCCCTATATAAGGGCCAAGTGATTTGTATTTTGCCACACTAAATAAGCATACTGCAATCACGTAGATGTTTTTTTCTGTTTAAATTCATGTTTTTTCATTCTAAGCAATAAGGTGACAGCAGAATGCAATGTTTGACACCAGCTTCACACAGACGCTTTTTGAATGACTTAATTATTTCAGTGCTCCTGAAAGAATTCCTGATAATCTTCTGAAGTGACATGATTTTGAAGCTCTCTGGCATTTAAGTTAGAAAAAAAATAGACTTGATATGCACAGAATTTCACTTAACTATTGCTGCAACCTCACCCTCTCATGGCAGCATACCAGGAAACCTGTTTCACAGAGTCCATCAGTCAGCAAAAAGTCTAAGACAGAATGAGGAACTCTATTTCCCAGAATGGTTTCCAGTGGTTGAAAGCTTTTTCAGGTAACAACACATACTCCCACAGCCTCAATGACTGAAATGCTCTTTGTGTTTATACTTTTTTTTTTTACGTAAGATATAAGGGAGCCATTTTGCTTAGCTGTTAAGGAATCTAAATTAGTATTAATAAAGCTGTAATGTGCTGAACTATGCAAATAATAAATAAATAGGAGTATGTATATAAAAGAATTGACTAAGTCAAGCCTACAATGCTTTCCACTGGTTTCAAGAGTTTTGTCTAAACAAGAACATCAAGTCTCCATCATAAAAAATTGTTTTCCTGCTTCACAGTAAATTTAAATCCAAACACAGTATCACAGAAAGTATGATGGCTCTTCCATTAGGCCCTAAGAAATGGTGCTTATCAGCAAATACAAGGGAAGTTAAAGGTGATCACAGCATACATGTTTGTGGATGAAGCATTCAAGTCCATTCATGAGACCAGGTAAAAGAGAATCAAAATTCCTGACCCTCACTGTTTTTGTGAGCTCAAACTGCTGTTTCTTTGTGGAAAGTTTTAATGTTTGGCAAAGAGAGGAGAAAGGGAAAGGGCAACAATAATACACATCTGCAAAGTGCTGCAAACATTTGAACAAAAGTGATAGAGAAAAAATGGTGAATTGGATAATAAATAAATTAATCTGTGATTTGTAATCTTACAATAATTCTGTTCCCCTATAAAATATTGAGACTTTAAAAAAAATCTCTTGCCAAACAACCTGTTCACAAGAAGCAGAATTTTATATGTTAAAGAAAACACAAGCAGAAAACACTACCTATGTTCTTTGGTCTTAACAGTGTACCTCAAATACTTATAATTTTATCTCAACTTGTTTGTTTTTTTTTTCTGTAGGCTTCTTACCTCTACTCTGGTGTTCACAGCCAAATTTATGGAATGCTTTTCTCTCTCACATCTTTTACAGATGACTTTAAAGCAGGAATTGCTGCCTGAATTTGCAGTTTTTGTCAGAGCAAGTTTAGTCAAGAGAAAGCTCACAGAATGAGAGCTGACTCATTCCTAAATACATGCTATATTTTTTTTCGTCTTCTGTTATTGCAACTTTAAAAGACCCTATCAACTTTGTTACTTGATACTCCTTAAAAAATTGTCTGTTGAATTTTACAGTGGGAATCCTTCAGCTTTTTAAGAGCACTAATGAACTGTAGGTTCAGTAAATCCTATCCTTTCTTTAATCTAAGCAATGCTCGTTTTCTTTTGTTTATGCAAAATCTCAAAATACTTTAATACAAAGGTAAGTTGTATACGCTAAAGTCAGTGTACACTTGGTATGCTTTCGACAGAATTTGACATACATGCATCAAAATGCGAAAGTTTTTCAGCTTTGGATGCTACAGGCAGGGCACTGTCTCACTCTATGTAAGTAATGTACACTTTTATGATGGTGATGTTGGCTTAGGAATTATGCTATTTTTGTTAAAAAGGAGAATGACTTGTTTTTGCTTTTCAAGTCTTCTAATGCAGCACCTTCCTGTAAGTAAATGTGGCTGTGAGGAAATGTTAATTCATAAACCACTGTAGATTTTAGTTCAGATGGTGGAAAAACATGGCCCTTACTTGAACTATGAAACATACTCTAAGACATAATTTGGAACTAGACTTTTATATACAAGTTATTAAGTCTTTTTAATCGCTGTGCACTCATTTTTAATATTTATGTTTCTGCTTAAGTGAAGTCATACTTCTAAAAGCTTACAAAATATAAAATATGAAACTAATACTTGTTTTCTATAGATATTCAAAACAGTTTAGCTGGAATGCTCAGCAAATTTTTGTTATGTCCAAAATTAATCTCTCACAGGGTACCTTTTTAAAAACAAAAACAGTTTTACAAAACAGCAGTCCCTGACTCCTGGCTAAGGCTGCTACCAGCTTTGGCTCCCCTTAGCGTTCTTCCCTCAGGATACTTCCGTTTCAGATGAAAAAAACCAACACCTTCTCCCATGAGACAAAAAAAATAACACCTCCTTCCACAAACCGCATTCACCCTTGTTCTACGATATTAGGTTTCTCCAAGAACTACTCAACAGCATGAGAAAGTGAAAGCTGAGAATGAGTCAAGGTTAGAAAACTGTGGGGAATTAATTTTTTTGGCAAGAGACAGGGGAAAATAAAACACTAAGAGCTGTGGGGCAAGTAGAGTGAATCAAGTAACATAGTGTACAAATGAGACAAATGATTGAAAGCTCTGACTCTAATTGACAGTCATGGGAGGATTAGATACAGACCAGGATTTGCTGCTGCTCTGAAATAGTCCTTCACAGGCTTTCTCTTTTTCTCTGTACTAAAGCATGTAAGATTACTTAGTTTCGCACCTAAGATGGCTACATGGAGGGAATACCTCTAGATACACCAAGCCAAAGAAGAGGATGATCATCTGAGATTGCTAGAAAGACCAGTGGGTGCTAAGTACTTCTGCAGACTTTGTTCAATAACATTTTTCTCCACAAAGTACTTCTCACCTAACTCTCGTTTATTCACCTAACAGTGAAGCGATACAGAATTTTTTTCTACTTTTTACTCAGCCATGCTTTGTTTAACAGCACATACATAGCGGGCATGTTTTACCCATCACTCAGCAATTCCCAGTTTAACAGCACACAGCCGCATTGCAAACAACAGCTTAACAAGTTAATGCTTCATCCCACTGAAATGAACAGGTGATTTTATAATATGTAAAACACTTCCATCCAACTCAGGATTCAAATAGATAATGTTTGTTAAACCCACCTACTCAAGGCTCTAAGATCTGTAAGACCAGACAGGATTCTGCTTTGCAATTCTTTCACAATCTGGCATTTATGCTAGCATTGTTTTTATATTTTGAAGAAAGAGTGATGCATGCTAAATAACCAAACCATTTCCACATAAAGTATGTGGTTCTTTGGCCATCTCCCACTCTAATACTAGACCTTTCTAATCCTGCCACATCTAATCCTATCTTTAGGTTTAAATCATTCCAGACATGTTTTCAGGTATTTGCATGTGCTATACTATACTGTACTTCTCTTCTACTTTGTTTAATCCAAAGCTCAACTTTCCAAAGCCTAAACATCAAAGCCACATTTCTGTCTCATTCAGAGAACAAGGACATTTGCATATTTATCAGAGTGCTGTTGAACTCTTTTATACTTTCAAATCTACTCAAGAGTAACATAATTCATGAAAATCTCACTTCTCCCACGTATGCTGGCACACTCCCCAGAGTCAGAGTTTTGAGACTCCATAGGTATATTATGCTCCATATGGTACAGATTTTCATCTCTCACGGTGCCATTTGTTGTTTTCAAGCCCTTATCAGGTTCAGCACATTCATTACAAAACCGCAATACACACGACTACAACTGCTTTGACTACCACTGCTTCGTATGCTTACTCTCGCGTGTTATCTGTAGATACTGTTCTTTCAGCTCTGCCCAGGTGAAGTACAGCATTCAAGAAGGAGAATTTGAAAAAAGATCCAATGGATTTGGCTTTTCATGATATATGTGAAATCTACAACACTGTAAACCAGCAAATCTAGAAAAGGAATGAAGCCACTACCAAAGGGAAGCGATCTCTTGTGAAAATGCTAGTGTCCTCTGCCTGTATACAGATTGATGCAAAAGGATGGATGTGAACAATTTTCATGTTTGGTTTTTGCTATTGTATCTCTATTAAACTCACATTAACAGCTTCTGAGCTGTGACAAACATGTATGCCTACTTTTTTATTCAACATGTTTCTCGTCCTACTCAGTATTATCTGTAGGGATAGCCTTTCCCAGCATCATGGGAGCATCATGACCTTGCCTATTCTGTCTCATACAGAAAAGTTAGGCAACATATGTTCTCTTTTAGTTAGTTACATACAATGAGAGCAAACGAGTAGCTGAAAAGTAGTATAGGAGAAAACTAAATATCCAATACGTTTCATCAAAACACAGATGCATGTTCTTTGAAGGAGGGAAATGCTGCTTCTGGTAGTGAAAGGTTTCACTTCACTTGAAAAAATCTTTCTTTGTCATATTGTGTCGCTCCAGGCTAGCACTAGACTTCTCATCAACCAGACCCTGAGAGCTTTCTGGACTCCTAGGACTACACAATCAAAAGTGAAATATCAGATCAAGGAAAGGAAAGCACCCACTAAGTGATAATAGTTACTAGACATAAGGGGTGGGGGAAGAATAAGGTAAGAGTAGAACACTGACAGGAATTGAAAGAATAGCAAAGCTTATTCAAGAGACAAGCTACTTTTAAAACTTTGACATGATCATCACTGAAGCTTTCACAATGCAATTATCTGCAAAAACAGGAAATTAAGACATGGTTAAATGCAGCTCCATGACAGAAGTAGACAGTCATGTTCTGTACAAGGACTTCGGGAAGAGAAACCTGACTTTACTGAAGCTATGGAAACCAACAGGATTACACCACACAGTCCTAGCAATTAAAAGGAAAGAAAAAAGCTCCTACTGATGACTTCAGTTCCTCTTTAAAGGTTGACACCTTTCATCCCTTTCTGCTGATAATTCAGTGCTATGAAAACCCCAATGGGTGTCTTGAGACTACATGGAAACTCCTTGGTTAAACCAGTTCGTAGCTCTGAGCCTCTGTGTTGAAAAACTGCTGCGTGCCTAAATGGGTTTATTTGGACAGGTGCACGATCACTATAGCATTGCTTTGTAAGGCACTTAGGGGAATTTGAGATTCCTTGAGTATTAAAGGTGTTGAAATAAGCCCAAGTTCTAAGCTATTTTCTAAGCTATTGTTCTTTTCCATTTGACTGTCATATTCACAGGTATGAAATGAGCATATTTAGTTGTTCTCATCTTGTGATTTACTTTTTAGCATATTTTTAACATATTATAGCCCAATAATTTCTTGTGTTATATTTCTATACTGAAATACATATATGGGTAATAATTTATATTAAAATTTGGACATGTTTATATCCATTATAAGATTCTGATAATCTTTTCTTTCCAACTATTATTCAATCCTGCATCAAAGGAAGTGCATGCATAAAACACTTAATTTGCCTCCTTATTCAAATTCATGATCTTCGGGGCATGTAATCTGGAAGAAAAAGCTAAACCATTAACGAACTAAAAGCCCTTAAGGCTTTCAAGTTCAAGCACAAATCCTAAAGGCAAACAACTGAGCATTCTTGCTATTGCATCACTTACCTTGCCATCATTGCACTACACTAGTGGCTAAGCACACAGAGCTTAGCATTACCTTTTCTTTCAACACACACTACCTTCTCTTTTGTCCTGGTTTTAGCTTAATTCAGAGTTCATTTTCTTCCTAGTGGCTGCTGCAGTGCTGTGTTTTGGACTTAGGGTGAGAACAATGCTGATAACACACTGATGGTTTAGTTGTTGCTCAGTAGTGTTTCCACTAGCCAAGGACTTTTCGGCTTCCCATGCTCTGCCAGGGGCACAAGGAGCTGGGAGGGGGCACAGCCAGGACAGCTGACCCACCCTGCCCACAGGGCTATTCCATACCATACGGCGTCACGCTCAGTATAGAAACTGGGGGAGTTGGCCGGGGGGCAGCGATCGCTGCTCGGGGACGGGCTGGGCATGGGTCAGCGGGTGGTGAGCAATTGCATTGTGCAGCACTTGTTCTGTATTTTCCTTTATTATTATCATTATTACTATTACTTTCCTTTTTTCTCTGCTGTCCCATTAAACTGCCCTTATCTCAGCTCACGGGTTTTAGGTTTTTTTTCTCGGTTCTCTCCCCCATCCCGCCGGGGCAGGGAGAGGGTGAGCGAGCGGCTGTGTGGTGCTTAGTTACCGATTGGGGTTAAACCACAATATCTTTTAACACACATTTTTGAAAAACTTTAATATTGAATAGCACTTAAGACTTTTCTTTTAGGCCCTATGATGCTTAAATGTAGATTTCACTGAGAAGAAATACAAAGAAGGATAAATAACATAAAATGCAATTCATTCTTCTTTGTTTTTCACAGACACACATGTAAATCTCATCATTTTTTTTCCGACTTTGTGCTGACCCTCTTTTATTGCAACATTTTATTTCAGTGTCCATTCTGTTTCTTATTCTTAGTAAACCTGGCTGGCTATGACCCTGAGCAATCTGACATAGCTTCAAAGCTGTCTGTCTCTGAGCAGGAGCTCAACTGACCTCAAATTCCTTCCAAACTGAATTATTCTCTGCTTCTATGGAATACCAGTGTCACAAATAGAAAACAAGTTTTCAAAATCTGCTGCCAGCCTAGGAATAGCCTAGTCACAAAAACTTCCCTTTTAAATTTTATCTTAACAATTGCATGATATTTAAACATTTTGTATGGATATGTCCCTACAAAAATTCCTTTTCCAAGATTTGTACCTGTACATTCTTAAGTGCAGAGGCTTTCTTGACATTGTCTCTGTGAAAGTCAGGGGAAACTCATGGCTAAAACTGTACTTTAAATAACTTTCACACAGTTCTTTGAAATGAAACAAATTAATTTTTTTTTGCATGAGAAATGCACAATTCCTTCACATTAGAATAATCATTTTTACAGGTGTCCTGCTGGGAGGAAGAAGGGAAGAGGAATCTTTAACCAACTATCTGTTTGCCAAACTTGGCTAAAAACATTCCCTAGGCAATATTTTCCTGCCCTTCTAGAAATTAGTCAAGATGAGATTCACTGTTCCTTTAGTTACATCAACACTAATAAAATGTTTGGTAGTGTGCTGCATACAGTGTGCACATCTATAAAAAAATACATGGAACACTGTGCAGCAGACTACCATTCTCAACAATGTTAATGTAATAACAGATAATATCAGATAGTATTTTTTGTTGAAAATTCAAAGGAATTCTAAATTCCCATGCCCTACTTCAGATATGTGTCATGACAATGAATCATATTGAAACATGTTAAAAATTTCGAGGATAAGCTAATAGCAATTTTCAAGTTTAGTAACATTATTTTAAAGGTGACTGTCAGTGATTCATTGGCAGAGAATAATGGTCTTGTGATTCATGGAAATAGAAAGTCCTCTCCTCCCCAGCTGTACAGATGGCACTTTTGTCTTTTTGGAGGTGGAAGGAAGACAGGCTGGGGAACACACAGAGTTTGTAGGATTCCTACCAAACGAATGTAAATTAGACTAGAAGTTGGCCAATGTAGACTTTTAAAGAAAAAAAGCAAAAGCCGACAAGGACATTTTCACTTGATCTCAGAGTCTCTATGGAAAGATCCCAGCCCGAGATGCCTCTGGGTCATGCTCACACAGATAAGGCCATTTACATATAGCAGTAAGTTTGATGAGTGGAATTTTCAGAAGAATCAAACTATTCCTATTGATGTCTGATGGACTTACCACCTGTATCAAAACAGCCAGGCTACAAGTAAATGCTTTGGAAAATCCAATATTTTATCTGAATTTCTAACATTTTGGATTTAGTTTTCTAGTATAAATAGTAGTTTTTCTGTCACTAAAGACCTTTTTCTGTTGATTCATTTTAGAAGTAGCCACTCTCATAAATAAAGCTGAAATTCCTGTTATTGGTAGCATGAAAAAATATGAGTCTACTTCCACAGTGTTCCTGAAATGTATTCCACATTCACCCCCCCAGGCAGTAAACTAATAATGCAAAATAAAACCCGGAAGAAATAGTCCTTCAGAAAGGGAAAAGGACTCTGTGCCTATATTTCAGCAATACAAATGGTTTTGAAATTTTACTCATAAAATAGCCACAGAAAAATAAGCAATGTGATCCTGACACTGTGGTCTCCTACACTAACTTCTTTTCAACAGTATTGGATAAATTCAGAGAAGGAAGCAATTTCCATAGAAAGGAAAATTATTACTAACTCAACATCTGTAAACACCCTTAGCAGTGAAACTTTCCCTCTCTGTTTTTGCCATGGACGTGCATATTGACTATTGCCATTTCCAGACTTTTTAATTCCCATACACTTCTCCTAAAGGAGAGAGAATTCTCACACCCCCTTCAGAGCTAAGGAATTGTAGTGAGTTTTGAAGCAGGACACTGAACATTATTAACATCCTAAAATCCTCATGAATAACACCTCTAAAATCCTGATGCTTGACATCAGCAGAATATATTGAGCTGTAAGAGTGAGGAAAGATAAACATATTTTTTTTGTATGACTGTATTTTTTTGTACAAAATAGGTGGCATCCATTTTACCTGGCTTTCAAAATTTGTTCAGTAGAACATCTTCAATTAGGCTAGGCATGCTACATACCCTCTATATATACTGTATAGAAAGAGACACTTCTGCACTGCAATTCATCAACATGCAAATTGGTGCAAGTCAAAATGTTTCACATACATTTATCAGTTGCAATCAACCTTCATTTAATAGTTTCTTAGTCCTGGCATGCAATTTATGCTCTAAAATGAGAGAGAAAATTGAGGTAAGAAAGGGTGTTAAAAAGCAAGAAAGAGAGAGAATGAGATCAGAATAACCAGCAGGTAGTTGATGAGGAACTCATCTGTGCTGCAAAACCTGAACCAAACTACTGTTCTAGAACAGGCACCCACTGGGGTTTACATTTCAAAGGAGCTCCTTAATCACCAGGCACACTATCTCTGATCTAATGAATATATAATTGTATATTCAAAGTGGAACAGGTCCAACAGGAGAAAGACACACCTCAGCAAAGCTAGGCATTCATCACGGACAAATCCCTGTTACATATCAGGCAGAGGAGGCATGCCAATCCCATTTTCCCACACCCTGGATAAGTATTTTTATGATGATTGTGAATCCTTTTCCTTTCACTTTACATATTTCCCCCAAGAAAACTTGTGAAAGATATCAAATTTCTGCTGGTGTGCAGTGGAGGTTCAAAAAAAAAAACCCCAAAACCCGATACCTCGAAGAAGTTTGTAACATAACATTTCACATCCAACTCTCACCCTGCCATCAGTGACAGAGCCAAAGGTAGACATAATTAGGAGAATCCATGGCTGGTACCTTGGCTGGCTTTTCTCAAGACTCCTGGAAATTCACTACAGAGACAGTAGGTATTACCCCAAGCTATTTAACACAAGCAACTGGTATTATTTTTATTAATACAAGTTAAATATTTATTTTTGTCTTTTCAGGTTTGTATAAAATCCTATTCAAACTGCAAGCATGGTCATTTTAAGTATTAAACATCTCCCCATTCCCATGATATGCATCAAGTGAATCTAAAGTCAAACATTTTAATGTGTATACCTCTTCTACGGTACGTTGTCCTTATACTGTGTAAAATCCACAGACTCCATTCTGCATCAGAATTTTATTTTGCATGCCTAAGTATATTTGTATAAATCTACTCTTAATAATAGTAATGCCCTCAAAAAAGCAAGAGGGTGACTGGATTTTCCTGCTGAAATAAGATTTCTCATTAAAATTGTAGCGCTAGAAAACAAATTACATGTTGTCATTGCAACATAATCTATTCATTAGCAAATGTATGTGAAAGGTGAAAATCCATCAAAGAAAAATTGTAAGTATCACATGGAATTAATTTTTAACATCTGTTGAGGTTTGTAATCATCTCCAAAGTTATCCAGGAAAAAAAAAAAAAAAAAAGAAGATCCATGCAAAAGTTACAGGTATTCGTTATTGAGAAACTAGAGGGATACATATAGATATAATCAAAAGAATCTCTCCACCAAACAGTGCTTCAGACAGCGGAAGCCTGCGGGATGTATTATCACAGATTGTAATAGCAGAACTGGCCAAAATATCCAGGGCGTGCCTACTCTTGTTTTATGCCAAAGCTGACACCCTAGGAAGATAAAAGCAACAACCATTGAGTTAACAAACAGCTTTTAAACAAACAAATGAAATCGCTGTTAAAGGCTGGTCTTAAGGGAAAAGGACTTAAGGACATTTGTTTTCTCAGAAATCAGCTGTGGTGGGATACAGGAACAGGGGAAGAGGAGACGGCTGTTCTGCGTGTATCAATCCATTTCAATGCCTGCCTCAGCTTTCTCTATAGAGCAATGTCACTGCTTTAACAGCATCTGAAATGGCACATAGTTTTGGTGCACATCAAGTATAGACAAGATTTCATTAAAGTAAAATAAAAACCTTCATTTCTGCCAATGATTTTTCCTATGATAAGAAATTTGGAAACACAGGGTGGGGAAGGGGGAGGGAAGTGGAACATTTTTTGGAAAAGGAACACCCTGACCCTTTTTTCTTGATTATTTTTAAATATACATTTAGGTGAGATGTTTAGCAATACAGCTACTAACAACTTACAGAATCCTGATGCATATGAATCCCCTCCCCAGATCTTTCCCTCCTGCAGTCACTTCCATGAGTAAGGATTTATAAGGTTTAAAAGCATTCTCTCCTACAACATGGAGACAGCACAACAGCACACAATGATGGACAAGCATTAGCCTGTCCCCTCCACCTATGCAAGGTTTAGAAACATGGCTTTGCCTATTCAGAACTATTGCAACTATATGCATCAGTACAAAGAGGGTAAGAGATGTCAATGCATGTAATGGTTTAACTCTTGTAAGCCACGGAAATACAAAACTAGAGAAAATAAATTATTTGGTAATTATGTAGTTATATGGAGAGTGTAAATTTAAATTCCGATTAAGAGTTCAGTTCGGTGATGGAGAAACGTTGTAGTTACTGAATGTTGAATTCATTTACAAAAATACTAATATTCTGCAATGTGCATTAAAATTAATTTAACAAATGGCTACAAGGAAGTTCTCTGTAGAATTCAAAATATGCTATCAAAACAACAAATGTAAAACCAATAAGACTTAGAATAATAGAAGAGAAACCTCTGAAGCTTTTGCAAGTGAATTAAAAGTTTTACATGCAACTCTACTAGACAAGATTTCAACTTGAGCCTCAAGCAACTGTTAGATCTGTACCAAAATGTGCAACAAAATACCGAGATTTTAGACATATAATTTACATGGAAATCAACATTAGAGTAGACAAATTGAATGCTTGAGCACTCAGGTAAAAAACAGTTGACCCGACCCTTTCTAACAAGCCTGATTTTACAAATGCCCCGTATTTAAGCCTATACTACCATGACATGTGCCAACACCAAAGACAGAATGGGACACATTTGGCATCACTGCCTGCCCTCTGCTCTCCCAGAGTGATCAATATTCATTTTGAGACAAGATGGTTACAGAGCTTTGTTTCATTTATATCAAATGTTTTTAAAATAGACATTTTAAATTATTTGAAAAAAATTTCCAGTCAAATTTAACAATATTTAACAAAGAGTACTTCAGTAAAACTGAGCAAACACATGTAACTAACCCACTTACTTCACTGAGAAATGCCTTTGTAAAACTGACTTACAAGAAGCAATTAATCTTTTCCCACTCTCACCCTGGCTACCCACAGTGATGCCTAATTATTAGGGATTTTTTTGTAAACTGCAGCACAAAGATGAAAATCATTATGACAGTTAACACAAACATTTTCCTTTCAACAAATCTCATGGCATACACAGAGTAGCAAGTCAGACTACTTCATTAGAGACATTTAGACAACACAACCACGAAACCAAGAAAATTTCAAATCTAAAGTTAAGTTTGTTCTGCATTATCTGTGAATGCATATTTGTGTGGGAGTCAATCACAGAGAGTGAACCTACGGCACAGACAGAACAAGTGCTACGAATACCACATTTCAAAGTGAAAAGTGTTTATCCACCACCTCCTGTTGTTCAAGATCCCCATACCTATATTGCATAAACCTTTTCAAATTTATACTTACTGTGTCAACTTGTGAAATAATACAAAAGGGGACGCGTGTTTTCATTTAATTTAACTGCAGACTTCTCCAAACAGGCCACTGAATTAAAAGGGGGATTATTTTTTGTTGGGCAAATAAAATTGAAAGGGAAGAAAACGAGCACATGGAAACATGATTAGACCCCCTAATTATCTCAAAGAACAGTACTCCAGTGAACATACAAGATTTCCTCCAGATTTCATGTCAAGCTCAGTCACTACAAATAGATAAAGAGAATGGCACTCTTTCTAAGCTTTCACCAATATAAAAAATTAAATATAGCTGTAATTAAATTTGTCACAAAATAGACTCCCTATTGAAAAATAAGAAATTAATTCAAATAAGTGAGTTGTACTGGTTCAGCATTGATATTACATGTCCAAAAACCCTCTCCCTTGCCCACCCACTGAAAACCCAGTAAGCCAGCTTTTCAAAGGAACCAGTCTGAAATTTATAAGCTCATGAGAATGCTTAAATCATTAACAGACAGCATTTCCTAGCGGAAATATGGACAGGGAATACCATACTGCAAAAAGCAACAGACAAGTATTTTCAGAGATATAGCACCTTCCACAGCTGTGGCTGAATCTTCAGTGAAACTGCTTAAAGTTACTCCAAGAATTAATCCTGTACTTATTTACTCCACATGTACTTCTTCTGTCAAGAGCAATCATATTGATTTTCCACAGGTAAAAAAAATCTGGATCAGGCTCCTACACTGAATATCATCTTTCACATACACGGTATCCTACTTTACTCTCTCAGCAGGACAAATTTCAGATTAGTTAGTATTGCTCAATAGTGGATCGTTAGTCTTTAGCTCTGTTTCCCTTTCCTTAATAAGGTCTTCATAAAAATTTACCCTCTCCCCAGTGATTAGAAAGACTATTGTGTTGACTTTACAGGCCATTTTTCCTCATCATGCCTGCAACTATTTTAATTTTTTTTTTTATAATAGACTAATTGACTCCTGCATAATAGTTCTAACACTAAAAATCAGAAGATTAGTTTGCCTGAGCTTGCTTTTATTACATCCATTCTCAGAACATTTTCACAGATTATTTTCTAGTCTTTTTTTCCTGTAAAGGATGGGGTTTTTTTTTTTTCATTTTATTTAGAAGCTAAAATTCCATTTTCCTTCAGCTGTTTTTCAATATTAGAAATCTCATCTGACAACTTATAGAAGTAATTTAGCACTTCAGATTTTAGTTTAGTACTTTGTCCTTCAAGTATTACCTAGAAAGACATGCTGTTTTCATGGGGTTCTTTTTGCGTTAGCATTGATGTAGTTACACTACAGTTAAAACAAATATTCTTGTAAAAGAATGAATCAGTTTTCTGACCAAATAACCCAAGAAAACAGAATGATGATTTTTGTCTTAAGATTTAGAAAACTCATAGTGACTATCACAAAAGTATAAGGCAGTGTCCTGGTTTCATCTGAGATAAAATTAATTTTTTTCCTTATAGCTGGTATAGTGCTGTGTTTTGGATTTGGTATGGGAATAGTGTTGACCATGGAGAGGGTATGAGGAAGTGGGATGGAAAA
>VZTL01024794.1:291-10482 GCA_013400535.1 Scopus umbretta | reverse complement strand
AAAAGAGAGATTATGGTTAACAACAGGGTCAAGGAAATGTAGTCTTGGTAGCCACTGTTGTACTATGAATGTGAGGATACGTGTGTGTATACATACTCAGTTATGGGCATACTCAGTAAGTATAACTGTCTGGCAAAGGGTGTAGCTGCTGAATAATATGGACAGTACAGGAAAATAAAATGTTTGCCATTTTTTATAGTTGGATGTATAAAGAATGCACAATATTTTGGTGAGATTTTGAGGGGGAGCTAGGAGGAATATGTTTTTTCTGAAGTTTTTCAAGTCTATTTTCTCTTAGGAAATGAGTATCTTCTCTGGAACAGCACTTGTATAGCTGGAGCATGCTGTGGATGATGATACCACTAGTACCAGGGAAGTCTGATTAAATGAAATGATCTGAAGTCTGATTTTTATTATATTTCTTCAAACCTACAAAGTAATTAAGTGAAATGGTCTCAAAGTAGCATCATGGATGCAACTTTTAACCTGTAAGTCAGGAAGGCCGAATGTTTTAAATGTCATAATGATTAGAAATCTGCTTCTACAGCCTTTCAGCATCACTGAAAGACTGTAGTGACTGCAGCAACTCCTCTTCATCTGCGCCATATATGTTAAATGACAGATAGCAAATGTTCCCTTTGGAATACTATATTTATTTTCCTGTATTTGTGTATAACTTGACACCTTTAATGCAACACTAAGGGCATCTTTTTGGCATCACTCTGCTTGTGAGGTTTGGCCATGTCTGCAACAAAGAGATGAAGCAGATGGTAGGATCTACTCACATTGCTTGGCTAGCACGGCTACGACACCCAGCAGGATGAGCACAAGGACTCCCAGGATCAGCGCCACATAAAACCAGGTTGAGCGCCTGTGTTGGCAGCCTGGAGGGAGGTAGGAGGAAGAGGAGGAAGGGTGGCTTAAGGTCTTTGCACTATTAAAATTAACACTGCCTTTATGTAAGACAGTTTCTTATGTGGAAACAGCAGAGAAATCATCTGCCTAAAATCAGTCTGTTGTTTGAAGTATTCAGGGACATTTTACTTATGAAAAATTTGCATCCATTTTACATACAGGAAAGTGAAATCAAAAGATCATTCTGCCAGATAGAGCAAGTGATTTTCAGTCAATCATTCATTAAGAATTCTCTCTTTCTCCTTTAGTTTTTTCAAGTGTTGCCTTCTCCCACCTACCCACCCACACCCTGCAAGACCCTGCAGAGCAATTCAAGGAGAGTAACAGGAATGGTCTGTGGTATGTTCCTCCTCTCTGGTCACACTCTCCTGTGTTAACGTGCCTATCATGTGGCTGAAAGCTAACTTACCGGAATGCACAGAAAAGGCAAAAATCCCATGCTGACACCATAGCTCAGTGAAGTACATCTGACCAAGCGTCTCTCCAGTCATTCAGCATTCATCAGTTCGTCAAAGTGAAATACTCAGGAAAAGGTAGGGCCAGAGGAAATTTGGGGTCAAGGTGCCATTTCCACAAGCCACAGAACTGCACTTTCATAACTGCTGTTTTCCTGACCTTGCCTGTGTGAGATGAGCAACTGCCCCATTCTCCAGCTGCCTGAGATGTATTTTGTAATGTTCCCTTTCGGCTCACAGAGTTCTGTGGACCTGACTTTGTCTGGCACATGTCCTTCAGTACAGAGAGGGTGGCAAACATCAGTGTACTAACTGCACATAAAGAGCTGGGTATTGCACTACTTCCAAAGCCAAATGTGACTGTGCCTGCAGAGACACTTACAGGAGGTTTCCTAAAAGAATGTGGAATTTTATTTTCCTTTCCTAAATTTTCAATGTAGGGCACAAAGGAATTTTTAAAAATTATTTTTAAAACCTCTTGCAATATTATTTTTACAAGGAAAGTGTATAATCTGAGAACCTAGTGCAAAAAAAGTATGAAATGATAAATCAGTTCTTTATTGAGACATTGTACGTAAATACTTTTGATAAGTTAAAAAAAAATACCTGATAAAACAGGTTTTACTGCTGGGTAATAGGAAAGACTAAATCTATAATTAGTAACCAACGACCAAACAAAATAGCACACTACCAGAAGCGGAAGTCTCTGATCTGCTGCTCCCTTTGGGTTTCGGCTTCACGCGCAGCTCAGCGTATGTGATCATGTTTCCTGTAAGGAGTAGGGAAATGCTGACATTTGTGGTTGTGCAAGCCATTAAGTGAAGAAACAATATAGAATTACATAGAAGGCCGAGTCTGTATAAAAGGGGGCATGTGTTTCCAGAGCTGCTAGTTCAGCTATTTTTTTAAGAAACAAGAGGCAAGGTGATGACTTATCATTTCCTGCTGCTGTCAGGAAGTAACCAAAAGCCTTTTCCATAACTTTGCTTGAACTACTTGGGTACTGTGTGGCTAGACAAGGAGGCAGACAGACAGACTGAAGGATGGGTAAGACCTGGGTACTATCCATAGCAAACATCCCATTTGTTGCTAAGCCTTCTCAGGAGGTATCATAGGGGCTTAAGGGGCATCAGAGCCGTGACTGCTTCATGGAGCAGAGAGACCTCAAAGGGAAAACTGCCACTCAGATAAATGCTTCTGCAGCAAGGTGATTCTTGGGGGCATTCCTGACTTGTGAATGCTTATGCTGGGATATTACATGATGCCTGTAACAGCAGAGGAATGGACCTGATGATTGAAGGCATCCCTTTCCAGATGTACATTGCCAAAATAAAACAAAAAAGCTATTAAAACAGCATAGTGTGAGTTAGATGCACATGGATTCTTTCTGAACGCATTTTCAATTTTGTTTTAGCTGTGTATTTGCTAGAGCTACTGGCTAGTTTTATGGAAGATGTTTGGACCTTTGGTAGACTGATCTTTCCATAAATGGTGAGATTTTTATCAGTCTGAATCAAGAATAAGCTTCTGTTCTACAGCCTTAGTTTGTGATCACTGGGCTTTTAAAAAGAAGTAAGAAATTTGTGTTGTATAAAATCTCACTGTTCAGGGAAAAACTTGGCAGAAGCGAGTCTCATTAGGCTAAAATGATGTAGCATTTGATACAAGAATTGCTGAAGTGTGGAGAGGTTTTACTGTAGGAAAGACTTGATTGGCAAATAAGGTTTATTCATACAGGTAAGATGTTCTATGCTTTACTGAACCTGACCTAATACACTTTGCTGTTTGCTTTATTACAGAACTACAGAAAATTTGTGAATTATATTTAACCATATAGATGAGTAACCATTCTCAAAAACAAATGCTCATAAAAGTTTTTCTTCTTAGAATGTAAATATTTTTCAAAGAAGAACAGTCAGAACTTTTACACTTTTAAATGTACTAGCCTTATAAATGGAGACACTTCTAAAATATGTACTTTAGAAAATCTGCTATTACTAAATATTTTCTCTCTCAAATAAAGGTTAATTCCCTTAAATAATATGGCTCAGACTGTATGGAAAAAAATTATCTGTGCAACCTGAATATATAAAAAAAAGTATTATTTCTATTACAGTGTGTATTGACAGATGATCATTTGAATGTGAAGTTCTCAGAAGTCAGCAATTGGTTTTAAAATACCATGTAACCTTAATTTTGCCAGATGCTTACACAACCTTACCTAGTTTAGCAGCAAGGAGCCCTGATACTAGGTGGAGGTCTCTGTCACTTACTAAAACTGAAATTCCACTTCATTTCTATATGCAAATTGTCAAGTGCAGAAAGACATCTCTATTTACTGGAAGCTTCTACTTGGTGAATGTGCTAGGGAGTGCTTCTGGCAGGTCATTCACTCCAAAGAGTTAGGGTTTACAACCATCAGGCTCTTGCGATCACTTGGACACCAGGCTGAATGTGAGCCCACGGTGCACTCTCATCATCACAGCTCGTACAAGTTGCCGGCATGGCTGTGTTAGGAGAGCCCTAGTCTGCAGAGCAGGGGAAGTTTCTGTGCTGGATGCTGTGTCCAGATGTAGGCCACCCCATTCAGGGGGGATTGAGGACAGCTGGAAAAGGTCCAGCAGAGGGTGGACAATAAGATGGTCAGGACCTGGAGGTGCCAAGGAGGCTAAGGAGGGGAACAAGAAGCTAAGGGGTGAACTAATAGCAGCCTACAACTACTTGTAGGCTAGTTTGATGATGGAGTTGAACTCATCTTGGTTTGTTTTTCTGCTAGAGTAAAGGTCTTGTATGTAATTATTTATGAACAATAATCAGGTGACTCCTGAGTAAATTCAGAAGCGAAAACTGAGTCTTTTATTAGAAAATGGATTTCCATTTTTTTTATTTATCCTTGCTTGTAGTTTTGGAACACTTTTCTACTTCTGAACATCTGTTTTGAAACCCATGCACTGTAATAGCACCTGCCAGCCCACCAAAGCATGCGCACAGATAGTACCACTTACTGACTCCTCCTCAACATGCCCTGCTAGAGCATCCATGAATCACCTTGTCCTCGTCCTTGTAATTCAGAGCACCTGACTGACAGCTGAAGTCCAATCAGTTGTGTAACGTGGCATTGACTTTTCCATTGGAACAGGATCACAACAAATCCATTTCAATCACTTTTCTGGGTACAGCCTCCCAAACTTACAGCTGCAGACATTTTTTATTGCTACATTGTGTTAAGCATTATTTAAAACAGTTTTTCCAGTCTATCAAGTTTATCCCAATAGTTTTCAATGACTGTGCTATCCTTATCATTAGACTGCAAACTTTTACATTATTTCCAACTGTGCCACCAGTGATTTTTGTATCTTCTTCTGTATCCTCATAAAATACATTGAATAGACTTTGAGATAAGAACAGTATTTGGAAGAACTCCAAGAAACTCTGCATAATTTTACAAAACTAAATCCCATTCTCACAGATAAAGAAAAGCTAAAAGAAAAGATGTGGACACTGGATCTGTAAAGGGACTTTCACTCTCAAATCCAAATTTTACATATGTAAAACACCTACTCAACTACTACAGAACCTTGGCAGAAGTTCAGCTTCCTGCATGTTTGTCCTGATTTCAGCTTAATTCAGAGTTAATTTTCTTCCTAGTAGCTGGTATAGTGCTGTGGTTTGGATTTAGGATGAGAATAATGTTGATAACACACTGATGTTTTAGTTGTTGCTAAGTGATGTTTATACCAGTCAAGGACTTTTCAGCTTCCCATGCTCTGCCAGGTGCACAAGAAGTTGGGAGGGAGCACATCCAGGACAGCTGACCCAAACTGGCCAAAGGGCTATTCCATACCATATGGTGTCATGCTCAATATAGAAACTGGGGGAGTTGGCCGGTGGGGCAGGGATCGCTGCTCGGGGACGGGCTGGACATCGGTCAGCGGGGGGTGAGCAATTGTATTGTGCATCATTTGTTTTGTGTATTCTTTTATTTTTTATTTATTATTATTATTATCATCATCATCATCATCTCTTTCTCTGCTGTCCTATTAAACTGCCTTTATCTCAACCCAAGGGGTTTCTGTTGGTTTTTTTTTCCCGGTTCTCTCCCCCATCCCACCAGGGCAGGGGAGGGTGAGCAAGTGGCTGTGTGGTGCTTAGTTGCCAATTGGGGTTAAACCACAACAATGTTTAACTTTCATGTGCACCAAATCTTGCCAGCAGCTGTACTTTAGCAGGGCAAATTAGCTATGCTCCCCACCCCTGTGTTTTTTAATATCTACCTCAGTAAATTCCATGTAATGGTCTGAAACTTGCACTAAATGCAGCCAGGAAGAGGTGGGCATGTTCCACTTTCCCATAGCCTAGTGATTTGAAGTCTTGCCTAAAGTCTGGGAATCTGCCACTCAGAGCATTCATCTGCTGAACTTTCAGTGGTGATTAAACCCAGCTCTCCCTCCTCCATGGTGAGAGTTTTAACCATGCAGTGCTTTCCCTCATGCCCATCTCAAAGCTGCTTCTTTTTCTGCAAGATAGTCAGACATCCCTGGCCAAGAGCAAGATCGCCAGGTAATCTGGTAAAAGGAGGGATGTGGGTACTAGCCATCCTCCAGCGGACATTTCAATGTGTCACAGAGTTGGAATGAAACCTCTTTATGCAGGGTGTGATAATGAGTGGAACATGCTGTAAGCGTGTTTGGTATGTGGAAGGTGTCCTGTCCAAAGCAGCCTTGAGCCCAGTCAATGTAGAAGAGAGCTCCTCCTAGCTTGCAGGGAGGGATCTAACTCCCAGAAATGGCTAACTGAGCAGCACCTTGTGTCGTTGCTCCATCCTATTAGCTACTTTGGGCAGTTCCTAGCTCACCATGCTAGGATCCCAGACTCTCCTCTGTTAGCTGTAAAGAAATGCTGGGTGTCTCAGCGAGGGTCCACTATGCAGTGGGGAACCTTAACACTAATCATTGCTCTACTTACACTGGGCTTAAGTCTGTTTTGTGAGCATGGCTCAACGTGCCTGTCACGTTTCAGGATATTTTTCTAATTTCCTAACAAGTTTTTAAAAAGTACAGAAATAATTCTGTAGAAAAAATGTGTTTTCTCCCATTCTTCCTATGGTAAAAGTGAGTCTTTTGTTTTTGAAGAGCCTCTTGGAATAAAAGAACACTCATGAGGTGAAGGAGCATGTGTGAATTTTGGTCAAATCTTTAAAACTTCAAAGAAGGAACAAGCAACTAAAAAAGTTCATTTGAATTTTTAAAGCACAATAATATGGCTCAAGTCCTTGTCTATTTCAGTAGCAATAAAGCCTATGTTAGTGTATGTTAATGATGAAGGCAGAGAAATAATTGCCATCAGGGAGATATTTCTACCATGTTGTAAACTGATACGAGGTCCAAGATTGCTTAATACTATTTGGTGCTTTTTTCCCTTTGTGTCAAAGTAAGTAGAAAAATAATTGCTAATGAAATCTGAAAATAATAGAAAGGTTAACAAAACAACAAACAAAGACAGACATAATGACAGCCCTGTAAGTTCAAGCCCAGTCAAACAAAATGTATTTGACTATAACCAGATATGAGGGTGGGAGAAGGTGATACCGGGAGTTATAAACAGTGAAGAAAAGATTATTTAAGAGACTTTTTTCTCTCTGTAACTGAGACTTGTGCGTACTGGGTGTGTCTCTGGTGCCCATATTTTTTAAAGAAGGTGGAAACACTGGAGAATGAACAGAAAAACATCCACGAAAATAATTAAAGTTCTTCAGAAAGTTAGAGTGAAACATATAAAGGCAAAAGGACATTGAGAAATTGCGTGATTACTTTGGCCAGTAACTTCATGTGAGAAAATACTGAGTGCTAAAATCTATTCAACAAAGTTTTAACAAGAATCATCTACGTGTTAATGAGAACTTTCATTGGAAATTAACTCCTGGCCTATTCAAATTCAAGCTTTCCCTTTAGACAGCATGATCAAGGGACATATTTTTATGTCTTCAAATCAAGATTTGATGCATATCTCCCTTTGCAAATAAATTATATCACCTTAGAAAAAGGTAAAATTCTAGGCAAACCCTCTGTGTTTTCTGTTGTACAGGTTACAGTGATATAAACAACATCCATGCATGCATGAACATACAGTGTAAGGTAGTATTTTCTGTTAGATATATAATGAAGTGAACTCATTTTTATTTTTTAGATAAAGGTTTTGTAAAAGTATAAAAAAATAGTTTTTTCCATCATTTAAGTACATGCATTCAGAGCGCCATCATCACTGTTAATCAACACTGTAAGTAGAACATCTTCTAAAAATGCTCATTCCACAATGTAGTTTCCTTAAGTAATTAAATACATTAATTACTAATGAACCTTGAAAGCACAAAAATATTATCTTACTCTGACCACAAACTTTTCCTATTTGCTCATAGTGAGAAGTTGTCATTCATATTAACTGTGATCCAGAATTTTTACAAAATGCTTCATGAATGAATTACATTTTTCCCAAGTAGCGGAAATTTTATGTCTTAAAAAAATACGGTTTAAATCATCCCCTTACTGTGAATATTGACTTAAACCTTTGCCTTTTGTTACAAACATATGAAGCAATACCAGACTGATAATGTGGTTCTGTGAAAATCACTACTGGATAATCACAGAAGAGCAGGAGGGTTTTAGGAGTCATTCAGTATTTCTTTCAGTGACAGTGACTGCACTTTCGACTGCCACTAGTTTTCTGATTTACTAGTTAATTTACTACTTTTCCATGAAGACATCATAAAATGCATTGATCTGATTTTTGAACTAGATAGTAATTTGATGGAGCATATTCTAGCAGGTTTTTGATTGTATTGTTCATATAAAAAAAAAAAAAAGATTATGCTCATTATTCAAAAAATGAACAATTTTTGTTTCTCGTTGTTACTTAAAACAAGAGCCAGAACTGAGACACTACTCTGTAGCAATACTGACTCTAAGAGTACCTTTGCTGATTTGTATCTCATGGGTATCTCTCCCACCATTTGCAACTTTTCACCCTTCCCGTGACTTCTGCATGCAGCACTGTATAGCATTCTTCTAGTCTAACCCAGTGACAATTTTAAAAATGAAAAAGAGAGAGAAAGCACACAAGAGAAAACAGTGTATGTCCAAGAGCTGATTCGCTGTTTTACCTGGACCTGGTGTCTGAGAAGGAACGTGTGGTCTTTCCCTGGGTAGCATTGCCACGTCCGCATATGTGATATCACCTGCCATTGATGAGCAAGTCCCTCTGAGTTATGGAAAGAGCTAGTTTAATGCAGTGCGTTGCATCCTGTATTAGCTTTGCCTGCCTCCAGAAGTACACATACGGCGTGCTATGGCTCTGAGGAAGGCTGAGAAACAGATAAAAGGAAGGAAGTTACTTCTTTCTATACAGCTTCAAAGCCTATTTTCAGCCACTATTCTGTCTCTTCTTGTGTTATCACTTGCTCTTCACAATACAGGAGAAAATGAAGATTAAAACACATTCTTTTTATTAATATATATATAAAAAAATCTTTTTGGCTAAAGCACAGCAAAGTTTCTAAGGAATACCCAAAAATGGACTTACACAGGTACAAAAGCTTTTCTGGTTCTAACGAGAATAGCTAAAGCAGTACAATCTGTGTCATGGATGCATTATGCTCGTGTGCATGATCTTGCATAACCTATTCACCTAAAAGGAAGATAAACAAGATAAAATCAGCATAAGATGTTTTGGGGCTCATGTAACTGCAACCACAGGTAGAGCTATAAAAATGGAACTCAAATCCTAACCTGCTCCATCCACCAAGTATTATAATGGTTTAACAACTGAACTTAGATTATATTAATGATGTATTAAATTGAACTCAAAATAAAATTAAAAGTAATATGATCAATGCCTTTTAAAAGAATGTGTCAATATTCTACTAACAGTAGTTATGAGGACCAGAGCTGCTGTTCCTAAGTTGCTTGAGCTATCCCCTGCTTGACCCGGCAATTCCACAGGCAGAAAGTCTGAGTTGCCTTTAACTCCATGTTCATGACCCATGTGTTTGCTGCAGGATATTTTGATGACAGTGGTTTTGTCTTCTATTTTGGGAAGAAAAAAAAAAAACAAAAAACCCAACAAAAAACCAAAAGCCCCACAGATTTGAATTGAAGCTTAAAGCCCTTCTAAAATGTAAAAATACATTTCAGAACACACAGACACAAAGTTCTGTGGATGCACAGTTCTGACATTTCCTGCTAAAAGCTATGTTATTGGTTTTGTGCTTTATTTCCACTTAGAAAATTCCTTTAGAGTTTGGCACAGATAGGTTCTACAAACCTACACAGGTCAAGTGAAAAGAATGTTTCTATTCTGTGATATAGCCTATTTGCTTTTTCTATTACATTCAGTGGGACTCACAACAATGTAGATTAAAATGAAGAAAAGTTTGGTTTTGTGATCTTATATTACTGATCTTTTAACTTCCTACTTTCAATGTTTGTAACAGCGTCAAGTGCAGAAACAAAAAGGTTTAGGGAAAAAAAATGAACCTTTGATAGTCATGGAACAGATTACTCAGAAGTGCCACTCAGGTACAATTTATATGCAACATATCTAAATCATTGTTGCTCCATCAGCCACAAAGTGATCCGTATGCAGATGTGGATACTGTTAACTGGATACTGATAAGGTTTGTTTCATGGCAACCTACCTAGCAGCCAAATGACTGGCCCTAACATGAAACAAAGCATTTGTCCTCTGATTGAATCAGTTTCCATTGCTTACCCCTGAACTTCTCACTGTCCTTTACAGCAGGATATTTAGGCTCTGAAATGGAAAAAAA
>VZTL01024779.1:0-15456 GCA_013400535.1 Scopus umbretta | reverse complement strand
GCACTAGAGGGCATGGATGGGTTATTTTACCTTTGCAGTTCTGCCTGGGATCATCTCACTACTGAGTGGGCTGCAAAGCACAAAAATGGTGTTTAGGTGTACCACACATTTGAAACAAGCTTTTTAATAAGTTGATCCAGTTTGCTTTTGCATGTCTAAAGCCTATTAGGTTATTTGAAAACTATGGTAAATTATTCCTTTGGCACGTATCTTTTTCATCACTGTTGTGTCTAGAGTTTTCTTTCTCTCTGTAACCTGGTAGCAGGAGACAATCAAAAGAACAGTACCATCCCTCGCTGCATTTAACTAAACCAAGATATGACTCCTGGGGATAGTCTAATGGGGAAAAGAGCAGGAAGAGAACATCATCTGCCAGCATATTAATGTTCCAAATTATGCACATCCTTCTTCATAAAGATGGTTTCATTAATTCCAAGTCAAATAGTATTGATTCTCAATGTGACACAAAGACAGGTGATCACTGTAATCCAATTTACAAAGCGATCTGAACAGCAGCTGAGGCAGGAAGGAATGGAAACTATTGAGAAGTGGTTTAGCCAGTCACCCTTATGTGCAGTAGAATAATACTTTTCCTGGAGCCAAGAAAATTTAAACATGCATAGATAATTTAAACATGCCCTTTCTGAAATTAAAAGAAGAAGAAAAAATGTTGTCAAATTTCCAGTTCCTTAAATTACGTTGTTATTATTATTATTAAAGTAGCTCTGAGCAAACTGTTTCGCAGAGTATAAACTAACACATCACTTCATTTCTGGAGGAAATAGAGAGTGTATATGGTTTTCCAATAGGAGCAATACTTTTCAAATAAACTTTATTATTCTTACAGCAAGGTTATCTCCACACCAACCATTAAAGAAATAAATGTTCAGAAAAAGGTTTCTCTTAACACTTGTCTTACTGTTAAATTTGTATATGATACATGCTATATAAATTCCATGTGTCCCATTTATTATTTTAATTGATGGATTCAGTTCTCCTATAACAAATTGCTAACTTTCTACCACCTCCAACAATACAATGCATCACTGCCTTTCTTTGAATATGTTAAGACTCGTCACTGTGATTCCTTCTGTCTAATCAGTGCATGTGTCTAATACATATCCAGGCACTTTGCAGACCTTGTGATATAGATGGGATTTTTTCCAGTGGAGAAAAATCCTTGCTCAAATCCCAAAGTGTAGAACAGAAGCCAAATGGATGTGAGCTGAAAAATAATAATGATGAGTCATATCAGGGAAAGCAGTTAAGTCTCTTACAGGTCACACAATCAAGTGAGTTTAGCTCTCCTGAGAAACATATACACCACAAGGAGAGGAAGAAACTGCAGTGGAGTATCAATACCCTAATAAGATGCAGAGAACCATAGAGAGATGCTGAATAATCTGATTAGTCCTGCATAAATCTGAGTCCTGTAGTACCAGATCCCTCCTGACTCAGGGACTCTGACTCATTCTGTACCCTGCTTGCAACTTCAATACGTTTTCTGCCATGACAATCTTTTCATCTTCCCCCATGTAAATCTGAGTCACTTTGATGGACACATTCAGTATGACAAGATTTTTTGCATCAGAGTCCTCTTTCAGCTCTTTTTGCTGCTCCCCTGCATGTCAACCCTGAACCACATCCCCACTTGCCACCCACTGCCTCTTCAAAGCACGAGCATACACTAGCAACACACAAAATGCTTGCTAAAAAGGAAGGACATCATTCCCACTGATTCCTGGAATCAACACTAACAAAGCAATCCATCGCTGAAAGCCTTGTCAACAGGTATGTCCACCCTGCTAGATAAGACAGGACTAGGGAGTGATTTTTAACACTGGACTGTCCACACCGTTCACCTGGTGGCTAGCTCTCTGGCCCTGTTTTCAGCTGTCCCAACAGCTTCTCAAAGATGAAGCCTGGACATGGGTCCCTCTAAAGACTGGTCCTGATGGGAGGATGGATAAGACTGCACAAAATCGGGGTCTAAATTCATCTCAGCTGTTTAACAAGCTTGCTGTTAAACCTTATTACCCACTTTCCTTTTGCAGACAAAAGGAGCAAATAAGCTGCTCCATTTCATATCTCTTACCTTGTGCTATGGTTTAGGACGAGTCACTTTCTGGAGGTTCCTCTTTCCGTTATTGACTAAAGTAGGAGGATAAAAAATCTGCATAGACTCATTTGCTGGTTTTAATGACTAAAGTTAGGCAAAATGGGTTCCACTCTTGAAGTGGCCTGTGCCTGTATTGCCTGTGTAGATTGCCAGCTGCTCCAGGCAGAGAGTTGCCCTCCTTGGTATTTTGTACCGTAGTCATGAAATCCCCTTCCTGTGTGTGTTGATTGATATCCTGGGGACTTCAGATATCACGCGCAGCCATGGAAAAGCTGTCTGTGAAGAGCCTAGATAATTGCAGAATGACTTACAGTGTGTCATGGAAAGGCTACTGCAGATCCAGCTATTATTATAGTGCAGCTCGCTCCTCCAGCCTGGAGGGAGAGAAAATAATACAAAATATATCTATGCATTTGATGGCATGTTGGATGTTATACTGAATATACTTAGAAAAACAGGAACTCACATTCCAGCTACTGTAGTGAACCAAACAAGGCTTTCGAAGGAGAAAAAAAAAGTCAAATCCATGATCTATAATTATAGTAATTTATAAGGGGAGTGGGGCTATATTTTTCTACCAATTGTGTTAACATATTGAGTGTGGTATGGCTTAACATTTCTGCTTATCAGCTCTGCAGTCTCTTGTTTCTATCTTTTTTTTTGCACCCCTATGGGACAGAGATACTTGCTACTGCCAAGTTCTCAAAGGATTAACAGTGAGTTTGAACCTGCAATTATAAAGCAGCATGGCTCCATGAGCAGCTCTGAAAGGCTCCATAAAAGGAGTAAGGAAAGCAAGCTCAGACAGGCTGGATAGCAGTCCCCTCACACAGAATGTCTAAAGGATTTTGCACCTACCTTCAGTATCTACAAATTAGAGAAAGGGTGAAACCACTGAAACAACAGAATCTGATGGCTGCAAATGGAAGTTAGAAATTAGAAATGCAAGGCTAGGTTGCAATTGCTGAAGATAAAAAATAGTGCACCTTCTTGCCAAGAATTATGGCAAACCCAATACTTCTTCCAGCCCTTCCAATGAAGTAGGATGTTGTTCTAAAGTTGTGTGTACAGTAAGCATGTCAGGGCAGTATCGTTTCTCAGCTAATCAACAGAATTAATTAGTGTAGCATACCATGGCATTGGCACGTCTATATTACTTCCAGTTCCACAACCAGAGCATATGAAGCTGGATGAGAAATCTCCTTGTCTCACCACATAGATATAAATATCAAAAAAAGCTTGTTTTGCATTAATAAAATTCTACATTCTAAGAGGAGCAAGTATTCAGAGAAGACCATCATAATGGCCCATAGTTCTTCAAAGTACATTCCTCTGCAAACGTGACCAGCGGAGGATTTATCCATTTGCTATACTCTGGATTACCTCCACCGTTCTCTGTCTCTTTTGACGAACGTGTCCAATTTTCCCTGAAATATAAAATTATTCACCATTTATTGACCTAATATATAGTCATTAATGGGTGCCCTTACAAGGGCTTTGGGAAACATGAACACATTTGAATTTACTTCTTCTTAAATGTGCACTTTGCTGTTCTCAGTGGAACACAGAAATGTGCTGTAGCACATTAAGTTGGCTAAGGGAAAGATTCCATAATGTAAATGCGGTCCAAGAGATATCACCGGCATGAGGCCGTAGTCAGTGCCTAAAGAGATAATGCCATACTCTGACTAGTAGTGACACCTACCATGCCAAAAAACCTTGTCTGGGTTAATGTTGCCAAATGTTATGCTACATTAATTCATATTACATGGTGTACATTACATTAATGTAAATATTACATTACATTAATTACATTACTATTATATAAAATTGCACAATTCTAAGGCTAGCATGCAGCACACCATCTTCCTTTGAGTGTATTACAGCAAGCACCAAATGCTTTGATATTACTTTCAAAAGGAAAAATCTGTTTTCATTTTCTCGGTTGTGAAAATAAAATATTTCTAGTCATACAGAGCCAGAGCTAGTCTTTGGTTAGATACACTCTTCCATCCTTATTGAGACAGATATGATAAAAAACACCAAATAAAGCTTTGAGAAATTAACTGAAATATATTTTCCACTCCCCTGTCCTCTCCATCTGCCACTTAATCATGGACATAGTGACATGGTTCCAGGGCTGACCTGCTAGACAAATAGACTGGTTTTTCTTCTGTGCTTCTATTCTTACAGCTTGTCAGCACCCAAGCCCAGCAGAATCAGAAAGGATGGAGGAGGGAGAAGGAGTGGAAGTAGACACAGGTGGGCCTGGCACATCCACACTTTCAAGTAACCTGATGTGTTTCTACAGCCCATTGCTTTCCTCTCATAGAGGCTGTGATGGGTATGGCTGACCTGTTGGCTTTTTAGTAAATAACTCAATCCACTTTGGTTTTCTTTTCTGTAAGATTGAGTTCAAGCTGAACAGACCTCGAGTTTCTTTTTCAGTTTCTTTGCAGAGGTTAATATGTAAGAAGAAAAATGAAGACCAGTTTGGCAGCTACTTTAGAAGTGTTTACTCACCTCAGTTATGATGCAGTACAGAAAGTGGCGGAACTTACTGGGGAGGGAAGAAGAAATGGAAAGAAATTAAATACTGTTAAGAGATTAAAGGGAAAAGAAAACCCTGAAAGTTAAGCAGAGGTATAACAAGTGTTTGGTCCTGCACAAATTTTCAAATCCTTGTCTCCTACTGTGCTCTGAAACAGTCAATCCTGGTCTCGACCAGGCACCCCACTAATGATTCCTCTGTTCCTAGCTCTTACACCAACAGTAGATCAAAATCAAATTCACATTCTTTCAACATTGTTAAAATGCAAGGAATCCCTTTAAGATGAAACCTTAACAAAGGGAGAAATAGGTCAAAAAGCACACTTGTAGCTCACCAATCCAGTAAAACCTTTCAATCTGCTGAATGAAATACCTCTGTGCAATGATAAAATAAATGAGCAAGGTCTTTCTGATGGAGACAGTTTATGTGCGAGATAATTTCAGCAGATCCAAAAGTCATTGCAAGAGACTTGCTTCTGTCTTCTAGTATAGTTGTTGTGGTACCTTCCATGCCTCTAACATTTTAAATGTATGCACAGTAATCCTCAGGCTCCACACATTGAATATGCCTCTGTGGGACCAAACCTCAATTCTTTACCTCCTGCTGTTATTTTTGGAGGTAATCTGTGCTTATTACACTATTTTTTCTCACAAGGTTATTGGACCACTACTAAACCAGAAGCAGTTAAAGAGGGAAGGAATAAAGAAGACAGGATCTAAGACAGGCTCAATTCTTAAGAGTCAGAAAACAGGTTTTGTGTGGGATCAGTTTACTGTCTAGTCACTTACAATGGAGTAGTTTACATCTTCCTTGGAAAATTTGCTTTTGTCAGGATTTTGAAGGTCATGCCAGCCAAGAGGGCTGTTCTTTTGCTCCTGGAGGGTTAAAAATATGTAGTCTTAGGTTAGTAGCCAGGGAGACTCACTAAAGGGTCAAACAGAGAAAAGAAAGTGGTTCTTCACACATAGATAGTAGACCCAAGGAGCTCCTTGCCAAAGGATGTTAGGGATGTAAAAAGTCTACATGGCTTGACGGAGGGGGACTGGGCAGGTACTCAAAAGTGAGAGCTAGTGAGAGGTACTGGGCAGACAAATTGCACATCAAGCTGACAAAATCCCTTAAACCAGCTCTCAGCTTTTGCACCTCTTCGATTCCAAACAGCTAAACTTTTTCTGAATCTCAGAAGATGACATCCATGCACTTTGAAGTTTTGTTTTAGAGAAATTCAATAAGGAATCAAGCATTCATAAGGAGCTAAATGATCTATTTTGACACAGCCGTCATCCTTGCGGGATACACTTTTTTGGCTCAGAAGGTGTGTTTGCAGAATGGTTGTCATTCAGGAAGAAATAAGATTTTATGAATAATCATTTAAATTTAGCCCCGGAGGCAATAAATATGTCTTTGGAATAATACAGTCCTCAGAAAGATTCCCAAAACAAGACTATCTAAGAACATAGGACCAGATTCCAGCATACTAGAAAAGTGGGAAAATATTTTTATATCAAAAAGAAGAGCAATTAAAGTCCTATGTTGGATTTCAGGAGAAAAAACAGAGTGTTTAAAAAAAGGCTGAAATATTATAGTAGCCTAATTCCACATGAATGACTACAAAAACAAGTTGACTTTCTACTGATCAAACTCTGTTTCCAAGTACTTGCTGCTGTAGACAACAGAAAATAAAAATTAGCAGAGATTTAAAAAATAAAATCATGCCAGATTTCTTTGGCTTTTTTCTTGTGGCTCATAACTGGATATAGCATCAATATAATTTTGTAAAAGCTTTTTGGACTGAGATTTTGGGCTTTTTTTTTCCTGGTTTCCCACCCTCTGACAAATACAAACATCTTGCAGCCTGTCTCACAACCTGTATTCCGGATTTCCAGCTCTCTAAATCCCACGTTTCTGATTCTGTAAATGCATCTGCTACCAGAGCTGATACAAGTAGCTGGAACCTCTTTTCTTACTCTATAATCTAATGCACTTAGCGAGCCAATGAATATGTGTGAAAGGAGGGGCTTTCTGGCTAAGGGACTCCTTGCAGGGGAACAGCTGTTACAACGGCAAAACCTTAACCGAAGCCAGGCAAACGCATACACTCACATCTCTCAATGGCTTTGTGCATCTAGGTCTGGCAAGACAACTCCCGCCCCCCTCTTCCTCTCGCTGCAAAAAGTGAGCAAACTAGCTCAGAGAAACTTAAAGAGGACCGGATCTCAGTTGTGAAACATTTCAGAAGATCCAGTAATGGCCTGGATCAGTAATATCTCCTGGTTTAATCACCTTGCTCTACATGAAGAACGTTTCAGGAAGTATTTAAACAGCACTGAGGATTACTTAGCCTTCCTATGTGGGCCCAGACGGAGCCATCTGTTCTTGCCCATGGCATTGGTGTACACCCTGATCTTCATTGTTGGTGTGGTAGGTAATTTCTTAGTTTGCCTGGTAATCCTCAAGCACCGGAGCATGAAGACCCCGACCAATTACTATCTCTTCAGTCTTGCCATCTCAGACCTGCTCGTGCTGCTTTTTGGGATGCCACTGGAAGTCTACGAGATGTGGAGCAACTACCCCTTCTTGTTTGGGCCCATTGGCTGCTATTTGAAGACGGCACTCTTTGAGACGGTGTGTTTTGCCTCTATCCTCAGTGTCACCACAGTTAGCGTGGAGAGATATATTGCCATCCTCCATCCTTTCCGTGCCAAGCTGGAGAGCACTCGTAAGCGTGCCCTGAGGACCATTGTGGTGCTCTGGGTCCTCTCCGTCCTCTTCGCCCTCCCCAACACAGGCACCCATGGCATCATGCTGCAGTATTTCCCCAATGGCACCCTGATCCCTGGCTCTGCTACCTGCACTGTAGTCATGCCCATGTGGATCTACAACTGTATTGTCCAGATTACTTCTTTTCTCTTCTATGTGCTGCCTATGGGGGTAATAACTGTGCTGTACTATCTGATGGGTCTAAGAGTAAGTCTTACTCCAACTGTGCTCAGTGTTTCCTTAGCTCATTCTTGTGTGTTTGTGTCTGTGTCTTTTGAGTGATTGCACCTTTTTCTTGCCCATCTGTTTCCCCCCAAAAAGTGAAAGTATTTCAAACCTCTGCAGACTGTGGATCCACCTCCTTCTTTGGTGTAATCCCATTCTGAAATTAATATAGCTATGTAGGGGAATAATTTACCCCAATCTTTTTTAAAAACTTTCCATCACTGCTGCTCACATTTGAATGTCACTTAAAAATCCAAGTCTGTAGATCAATTCCAGTCTCTGAGATTTGCACATCTGTAGTAGGGACTAGAAAGAAATACACCAAAAGGAAAATGTGAAAAGAATAAAAAGTAGCAGGCTAGTGATTGAATCTTGGGAATTATTTGTTTTCCCTCTTCTTGTGACTGTGGAATTTCCATTGCACTACTTTATTTTTCTCCTTCCCTGGAGATGGTGATAATACTCAGTTGTTAAAACTCACAAAGCTGTCATAAACTGAAATGTTACCTTATTGCTGGAGCTAGCAAATGCAGCAATCATTTCTTTATATGACTATGGCATAGTTTCACCATCGATTAAGGATACGTTAGAGTTCATATTCATTCTCTCTTCAGAAAGTGAGACTAGTTTTACCAAGTATTCATAGCAAGTCAATGACCTTTTTCTTCTCATACATTACATATATTTTGAAAATATAAATCCTATCTCATTGCACTTAATATAACATAGTTTAAAATGTTGTGTCCGATCATATAGCAAGAAAGGGATGAAATATGCTAGTAGAGACAAATAAACTTACCAAATAATGTGCAAGAAATTCAACCAAATCTCTGCTGGTGTATATATCATTTTGCCGAGTTGACTGATATTTCTTTTTATCTGAAACTATACAGAAGCAATTTTTCCTTATCCAGGAAAAGCCACAAGGATTAGCTGCCAGAAATCTATAGCCAACAGCAGATCTTCAAAGCAATGAATGGGTTAAATTAAGCCTACTGCCCAGTGGCAGTTGTGGGGTCTTTACATAGTTTCACTGAAAATTTTGCAAAATAAGACATGAGGGGAGGAAAAAGTGCTGAAAATATAGCTGTTACCAAAAAAAAAAAAAAAAAAAAAAAAAAAAAAAAAGAGAGAGAGAGAGAGAAATCCCCGAACTAATAAAAATGTCTTGAAGATTGCAGTAACTTCTGTTTGTGGCAGCAGATCTTCCTAATCCCCATCCCAGAAGAGAAGCTAGGTAGCAGAGGAGGGCTGCTCCCCCAGGACTTCTGTATATTCACAGATATGTTCAAGCTGTCTTTTCTAAGGGCTGCAATGTTCATTGTTTATGCCTCTGCTTTTTCTCTATATACAACTCAGACTTCCAAATTTTAAACAACATCCATCCTGGGTATATTTGCATTGTGCTCCAAACTGCACTAGGCAAGATAATTTCATTTTTTTCAACAGAAATTATAGAAGAATGGTGTACATATATAATTTTTTAAGAGAGGACACTTTTTATCTGTTCACAGAGGATGAAATCTATGAAGCTTTAGCAACATTCCAGAGTCTCCCGAGTGCCATGTATTGCTCATAGACTGTAGTGGAAAAGCTCAGAGTTTATCCAAAGGTTTGCTATATGACCAGTTCAAATTCAGCAGTCATAGACTTTCAAAGTCCAGGCTTTGTGGAAAGGGCATTCTCTCACCAAAGTTTCTCCCTCAAACTTTGCCAGTGCTCAGGAGAGCCTCAAGATGCAATACAGAAGGAAATGTGTGACATGTTAATCAGCTGTAAGAAGGTAGCAAACATGGGTCATACGGTAGCTGAGTTAATTTTTAATTTTATTCCTTGCAAAAAGGAAAAAATATATTTGTCTTTTTCACTGGGAAATGTATTGCCAACCGAGCTGTCAGGTTGATTACCTCATGATCAATTACCTCATGATCTATTTGGATATAATTTTAAAGCTTGATGCTTTAATACTACAATGTTATGGTCAATAGATAGTTCCTCATCACAGGTGCCTTTATGACCAATCCCTAAATCAGCTCTTCTTTAAACCCAGTTCAGCTGTTGAGCTACGGGCTGCAGCCTATAGCCAACAAGCTGAGAGGAAGAGGAGAAGGAGAAAATGAGAACATGGCTGTCTGTAGAAGCTAATCCCTGCAGCACTGGTAGAGATGGAGTGGCATTGCTTGGGAAGAAGTCTGCATTGCAGTGCAATTCAGTGCAAGTTCCCTGTCCATTTCTTTCAAACTGATCTCTAAAAGGACACAGGGATAGGTGGTTATCACTGGCTGTCTAAAAGTCAGACTCTATTTCATGAGGATTCTTGACAGTGAATCAAAAGAGTGGAGAGTCCAGAGATTTATTTATCCCACCTACTTCAGACATCTGTGAGGGGATCTAGATGACCAGACTAGATTGACCTCACGTAGGCAGGACGATTCTTCTGTTAAGAGTCCAACACTTCTCTTAGTGTCCCTTCCCCTCAGTAACACATTGGGCACACTGCTAATTTTTATTTCATCTGTCTTTGAATCAAGACAACTTATTCTCACCAATGCACAGCTGGTCCAGATGTTATCACCAAAATCTATTTTGCCCCCTAAATGCCTGGTTGTTAAAACCAGAATCATCTGTGGCCAGTGACTGTCTTTGGCTAACTTCTGCAGAGCCCAGCACGCTCCTGGAAGAATCTGTCCCCTTTCCATGGAGGTTTTTCAGCAAACCCTGCACCCATTAACACATTTTCCTTTGCAATGGGTGTGAGCTAAAAGTACACCCAGGCTGCAGTTCAGCAGACAGGTGGCAACTGCTTCAGCCAAATCACTGAAATATGCAGGACTGCATGCTTTAGCACAAGCCATAAGGTTTTTAAATATCAATTTGTCAGCTGGCAAGAAAGCTTTGTCACCACTGGTGTCAGACAGGCCAAGGAACTTAACAGAAAACGGTTCTCCTGCTTTTGCTGAGTGGTTTGCCTGGGGATAGGTGAGGCCCTAATTTCACTCTGCTTTTTGATTTCTAGTATGAAATGCTGTAGCTAATAAAGATGTGGGGGGAAAATCCAATTTTCAGCTTCTTGCTCCAGACACTTTTGATTCTCTTGCAGTGAATGGGTAACATTTATCTCCATTGCTTCATACATCCACAGTGATGTAAAAGTAACCACTACCTTGGCTGGAGTTCTCCTTCTGTCAAACCATTGGAGTGAGCTCAGGTTACAATCTTTGCCATGGACTTGTTTCTTTTTTTTTCCTCTTTGTCATAACTAGTTGTTTTATTAAATTATATCTGCTGAGTTCTTGTTAGTTACACCTCCATCTATTATCACTTGAGGCTAAAGAGGAGCCTTATAGCATCATCGAAATGGCAGGAGGAAGGTGAGAAATAAAGATACATGTGTCTCTGGTTTATTACAGCATCAGAGCATTGTATGCTCTAAGGTTTTGGAATGTGCCTGGAATAGATTACTGTTGAGACTGAAAACCACTGAAGGGAAACTAGGGATTTTAATCAATCTGAGCAGACATTTATCGCTAGATGTGTTTCAAATCAACTGAGCCTCTTCCTTAAGCAACTGTGGCTATGACTAAAAGTTACAAAGGGAATAATGTAAAACATGAGAGACTGAATTGCACTATAATTGAATATAATTCAATTTACATGTGTTTCCTTTTTATAGGTTTTATTAATAAATAGAACATTGAAAGAATGTCTCATTTGATCATCCTTGCAGAAATCAAAATCAGGAAGCAAAGTCACATTGTAAAAGGCAAAAGAAAATGGCACAACTAGCATGTTTTCACAAGATTTTTACAAATCCAGATTAATTTCTATCTTTTCCCTCATTCCTGATATTCTTTCCCATGTAATTGAAAGTTTTGTTTCCAGTTTCTCTCAGTTGAAAAAAGCATCACTCCAAATCTGTTGGCTAATCAGAAGTACTCACTTTAGGAAGCTGGGCCCAATTATGCACTCTCCATAGGTCATTTCTTTTATAATCAAAGAAATTGTCCTGATTATCTAGCCCTGGTCCTTTCATCACCAAAGCACCAGTGCTCTCACTGTAAGTCTATTGGGGAAGCATTTCAGGGAGGATCAGATTGTTATTCTTTATGTCCATATTTATAAGTCCAGGAAAAAACTACTGGAGAAAAAAAAAAAAACAACAACTCCTTGTTGTAATTGAGCGGTATGTGGCTGAATCTGTGCATATCATGCACAGCGGCTGTCTGCAAGTGAGCATATATGGGTTTTGTTCATTAGATGGATTGAATATCAATTAGTCCAAATACTCAGGGCATGAAATGAACTCCCTTGCATTCTACAGGAATTTTTCCAGTGATTACAGCTGCGTTTCACTGAGGCCTCTCTGGGTGTTTTTTGGATCATTGGTTTGTGCTTAATTGTGGGGAACTCTTTTAGGAAAATAAACAAAGAAACAATATTTTGCTAGAAAAGAAAATAATGCCTAGTAAAATACTGTTGAAACTGAACACAAACTGTGAACCAAATATTGTCTCATTGAGAAAGGATAAGTGGGGAACTGAAGTGCAAATTTGCTGTAAATATGCAATCTCAGATGCATAAAATCCGCAGATTGTTTTGAACCTAATGCTTCAATGTTTCCCTAGACTGAAACTGAGATTTAAATGTGGATTTTTTCCAGTGAGTCCTGAGTTGCCCCAAATTTTGCCTTCTCAAACTAGACCTATCAAAATATCAAAAAGGTTATGTCTGTTTCCCTCCTTTGCCAGCTGAAAGGAGACAAATCTTTGGAAGTGGAGGAAATGGCTGTGAATGTTCAGAGACCATCCAGGAAATCAGTCACCAAGATGTTGTGTAAGTAGTGAGTGCTTCCGTGTTTTGTTTACCGTGGACAAGAGGGTCGCCAGGTTCTGAAGGGTATCAAGTAAATTCACTGGATACAAGAGTTATGAGAGGAGTAGCTGTGATAAAAAAACAAAAAAAAACAAAAAAAACCCACGCTTATTGCTGTTTTATCTGGACTTACAGGGCATGGGAGTGAAACACCTTGGCTAACTATCAAAAGACTCAGAAGGCAAATTTTCCTCCCCAGCATGAGGGGAGGTTGAGCAAACCTACATGGCAGAAGCTTGCATAGCAATTCTCTAATATCCCTCACCCCAAACCTGGCTCTTGCAGCCCTCTAGGGAGGATCCCTCTTTTTCAGAGCACAAATGGTCCATTTTATACATTTTTAAAGGAGGATGTACATCTGTTTTGCACACCACGAACTCTACTCATGAACAGGAAGGCTCTGCCAAGTCACGTGCATCACTTACTGCTGACTTAACCATTTAGACCTTCCCAAGAAAACATAGGCCCTAGGCAGACTTGCACATTGTATAGCATTCAGGAGAATTTGTGCTCCAAACACCCTGAAAGCATTCATATCACTTCCTAATTTAGGGCTGTCTTTAAGGCAAAGATCACCTTGCTACTGAGATGGTGCTTATGCAGGAAACATAAATCACCTTCAATACTTCCTGCAACAACATCATTCTTCAGGTAGCTTAGGAAATTGTACTTTGAAGTCAGCCTGATCTTCTGTGCCCCGCAACTGTGACCACAGATGTTCATAGGACCAAAGTCTTGTATCGGTTTGCAAGAATCCTTGCTAGAGCCAGCACAGCCCAAGAGGTGCTTGGAGGCAAACTCTTCCTATTTCAGGCTGAACCCAGACATTTATCATCAGTGGATGGTTCCTATGGCCTTATCCTGCTATGTGATGTACAAATAGTGTGCAGAGGAAATTAACTCCAAGGCACCATGGAGTCAGTGTGTCCCAGGGGACACACACCCGTGCCATCACCACAGACGATGAGTCCAGATGTCTCACTGGCAGTTTCTTCATTAGGCTCTGTACATGCCACAAAACTACCTGGCTGTTCCCTGCTCTGTTTGAATGTCATTGTGTGTGCATGCATTGAGTTACTCAACACAGAAATCAGTGGAAAATTTGTTCTTTTAGCTGGTAATGTTTTTCAGTGAGCACTGCATAAAGACAGAAAGGATGGCAAAAGTTTTGAAACAATGAATAAGATTTGTATATTTAGTCTTTCATCCAGCTTTCTGAAATATGTCTGCTCCGTGCAGGCTAGTGAACCATATCCTTCCATAACTGACTTGTTTTTCTTCTCTCCTTCCTTAACGCTAGTTGTCCTTGTCATGGTTTTTGCTATCTGTTGGGCTCCATTCCATATAGATCGACTCTTCTTCAGCTTTGTTGTGGAATGGACTGAGCCTCTGGCTAATATATTCAACTTAATTCATGTGGTGTCAGGTAAAGCCTTCTTCTTCCACTTGCACAGGGGCTGGGGAAAAAAAAAAAGTAATTGTGAGTGGTTTACTTGAAATATGTAGTCATTTGTTTTGTAGGTGACATGAGGCATGCATGGAAAAGCTTCTTGAGGTCTGGTAGACAGTGACAAGAATTGTGCCTTAAGTAAAAACGGCATGCAAGTTTCTGCAAATTTCAAGATCTGGGCATGTTGTCCAATACAGTTGTCTGAATATTCATAAAGAATGAAAAAAAATAGGATATCATACATCATTACTAGCTGTTTTTCCTTCTTGAAAATGTTTAGAAATTAAGTCTGCTGTCATTCAGCTGCTTTTAATGAATACACAGCAGCAGGCATCATCCTCCAGAGGGTCTCTCAGGCAAACAGGAAACCTTACCAAATGGCAAGACAAAAGACTTACATACTGCTCAGAATTGGGTGATATAACCAAATGTTTATGGCCCTGCCAACCATAAAATGAAGGGTTTTTCAAAGAGGAATCTTATTTTCGGTCTGCCATGGGAAAACACTGATTGTGGCCATTAGGCAGCTCAGACTAATCTAATCTCGTGCAATTGTCCTGGTGTGTTGTAAGAAATTAGCTCCCCTCAGCTGGCAGTTATCCTCCAACAGCTTTGATGGGGGCACCAGCTGTGCAAATCCTGCTGTGGAGATGAGGGCTGTGCTGGAGGCAGGTCAGTACAGCTCAAGCATGAGCTGGTTCCCCAACGGCTGGCGATAGTGAGCTCCAGTTAAATACTCTCTCCCACTTTCCTTTCCCTGTGTGCTGCAGTGCCTGAGCTAGCCTTGGCAAGACATCCCTCTGCTTGGATTGCAGCAGGCAGAGAGATGCTGTCACTGACTCCACCCTTGCACCCAAGCTTGGTGGAGCAGTATATGTAATGAAAGGTTTTCCTCTTCTGACATCGTTCCACATAAAAATGAGGTCTCTCTCTCCTTTCCCCCACCCTTGTTCTCTTAGGTGTTTTCTTCTATCTGAGCTCTGCTGTGAACCCCATCATTTACAATCTGTTGTCCCAGCGTTTCAGGATGGCTTTCCTCAGTGTGATCTCTCCTTGCTGCAAGCACTGTCCCCCTAACCATCCCACCAGCAGGATTCCTGCCCAGCAGAGCATCTTCATGGTTGAGGACCGTAATCTCATGGACTCTGCTGAAGACACAAGTCTCCCTGGCACCCACAGAACATCTGTCAGCAGTTCTCAGCTCTCCACTGGTCTGTGACTTTCCACGTTGTGATCCAGGTGAGAGAGAAGTTAAAGAATATTACTTTAAGAAACAAAATGAGAAGATACCTTCCTAAAAGACTGATTTCAGCAAGAAGAGCTCACAGATGTGTCTGGTTGAATGAGAAGACTGTAATTAGCAGGTGGTTGAGAAACATTGTATTACTTTCAAGCTAATAGGAGGGCTGGAAATCTCAACTAACTGGCTGCAAGCTATGCCAGCAAAGAGCTGCTTTAGAAAAATGAGACAGACTCCCA
>VZTL01024774.1:0-11138 GCA_013400535.1 Scopus umbretta | reverse complement strand
GTGAAGAAGATCTGGGTCCCTGATGTCTTCTTTGTGCACTCCAAAAGGTCCTTCATTCACGACACCACCACGGACAACATCATGCTGCGAGTGTTCCCCGATGGTCATGTTCTCTACAGCATGAGGTAATGGTGCTGCTCCTGAACATCCCCCCAGGGCTTCACGGTCAATTTTGCTCCCAGTGTGGCTTTGGTGACCACCAGGACTGCTACCGCCAACCCTCCTACTCCTGCTGCTGGTGCAGAGTCCTGTTTCTAGCATGTCCAGTACAAGATGCTTCGCAGGAAGCTGTGAGAAACCATGCTGTGGTAACAGGATAATCTCCTCCCGAGGGAAGCATTCCCCTAATTCATTGCAGTCAGAGGAGGGCTTAGTTGAGTGGGAATGTTCGTTCAGGGGTCAGTGTGTGATTAAACTGGAAGCTGCTGTGTACCAGATGGTGACCTCTATAATTATCCTATTTTGCTTCCTGTTTGTCTAGAAAAACTTTTTTTTTTTTTTTTTGGTTGGCATTTGCATGTTGATGTAAAGGTTTAAGTTTGTTGAAGCTGAAATGGCAGCATTAAAAGCACCCTGTAGTCCCTGATTTTCTAGCAGGTTTGCTGGCTGGAAGAATCCTGAGGCACATATTAAATAGAACATAGAAAAACTTTGCCTGTGAGCATACAGAGATCACGACTGTGGGTTTGCAGGATTCTGTAATACAAAAGGACACAGAGGTTTTATCCTCTAAACTTCTCTACCTTATTACAGATTGAAAAAAATACCACAAAAATCACCACTAGCAAGTAATCTACCACAAAATCACAACTAGCAAGTATACCTATGATTAATAAAGTGGCTATATATATCATGCTATTACAAATTACTATCAGTGATCAATAATACAGCAACAGTAAATTGTATAGCAACAGCCAATAACAACAATAACCAAGTGGGTACGTACTATTACAGGTTACTACAAACTTATCATTAGTGGAGCAACTCATCAATGATGTAACAGCAAGATATACTTATGATAGACTGCTTATAAGGGTGTATAATACTGATATCAAGTGATATCATCATCAAGTGAACCAAATCGTCCCATAGGTGGGAGGACAAACCAAAACAACCCCAAAAGTGGGCCCAGATGGGGACCAATGAGACAACAGACAGAGTCTCACTTCAGAGATGCNTATATCACAGAGGCATAACAGGGTGTAGGACACCACCACTTCGAGCAGCCAATAGAATCATAGAATCATTAAGGTTGGAAAAGACGTCTGAGATCATCTAGTCCATAGGTGCTGTTAATTTCTGTTTTTCACCTGGAATGGACAATAGATGATGAGTTTTCTTGTTCTTTCAGACCAATTTTTATTTTACAGACTGTTTTCCACCTTTGCAGACAGTAAGTTGCAATTACAGTTCCTTGTTTTTGCGCTTATTGGTGATATCTTGGGATGTCTCGGGTTTCTAGGCACCCAGCTCTACTCCAAAGAGTCTGGCTGCGCTTCTCAAGGATGCTGCAGCTTCCCCGGCTGGCAGACCTTTCTCTGTCAGTATTTTTCAGTGGACATTTTCTTTTGCTCAGTAATTTTCCCCTTTTAACCAGGCCACCTTTATAGCTGCTCACATCAGCATCACAGCAGATTTAATTTCCTTCAGAAGAATGCAAAAAAAGATGCCAGAGGGGAAAAGTTTGAGAGCTCAGACGAAAAAATGTTTCGCCAGGACAAAAAACGTGCTTTCAGTGTACAGTGACCTTTGTATGTTTTGCAACACAAGGACCTCTGTTCTAGGATCTTTCTGGAACTTATTCACTTCAGCTATGGTAAAATAATTTTCAAAAACAAGGAAAGGTTTTTTATAGAGTTTGATTCAGGAGGCTATTTCTCTTTGGAGAATGAGCATAGTGGGCAATATTGTCCCATATAGAACAATATCCCACCGAACCAGGAGGGTCTAAAGTTCACTGGTTTCATAGTCCAAATATAATTCTACTGAATTTATTTAAAAGAACCCTGGACAAATTATTAAAACCACAAGGAAACATGTGTGTGTTTGTGTGTAAGAAAGAGAGTAAGCACTATATAGCCACTTCATTTTGCCTGGTCTTAATGATGAAAATCCCATCTTGACCAAACACTTAGGAACACTTTCCCTGTTCTGAACCCATTTAATAAATCAATATATCACATGAAAGGTCTGATTACTCACACCTTAACTAAGCACCTAAAGACACTATTTTATTAGAACTGGATGAGGAGGAAGCTGCCATGCAGCAGGAGAGACAAGAAGGAGAAAGAAAAATGAAGAAGGAGGTTAGATACAAGCTTGTGTGAGCACTGAGGGGTGAAGAGCAGGAGGAGAGTAGGGACCTTCTCTACAGATTGTAACTGAATATTGGCTTCCATCGCTCATGTCCTGCAGTTCTCATGCGCCGAAGCCAGCATCATGCCACTAGTTAGCATTGCTGTACAGCCAAAATAAAGGAACAAGAATTTTTAATGAAAAACATTAGCTCTGTTCGGGTCCGCTCATTTGCCCACGTGCAGAGTTTTTGCTTCCGAAGTTTTCTGCTAGCTGTTGAGAAGGTCATGTGACTTTCTAATGTTACCCTGTGAGAGAGAAGGATGTAAGTAACCACAACTGACTGCACAATAGTTAAATAGATAATTAGATTCATAAAATCCAAGGGGAACAAGAATCCGTGTGATATTTGGGCCTAGTGGTGTTTAGGACACTCAGAATGTGATCCAGCTGTCCAAGCATGGGTGTCCAGCGGTGTTGGAAGTGTCCTTCAAGATATCTCAAGACATCTTGAGGTATCTGCATGAGGTTGGCATTGGGCTTTAGTTGAGGAATATCTTATTGATGAGCTGAGTTTCTGTGCTGCCCCTGACTAACAAATTATTAATGACCTCAGGCTGTGCCGCAGTTTAGGTGACCCTGAGGAAAGAAATAGCACATTGTAATGAGACTGAGTTATGCAATGTTCAAATGATACACACAACTATGGGAGGTCATTGCTACAATATACCTTCTGGAGCATGTCCTCAAAAAGCTTATTTAAGTTTAGCTCATATAGCAAAATTCTGCTCTAGTGTTATAGTCAAAATGAACAGCGTGTGCTTTTCAGGGGCAATGAATATGTAGATCAGAGTGGGATTTAGATCACAATCCCTTGAGCAGAAGAAAAGTTCTTTACCAACATCTGCAATTAATCTAGAAAATGGTCACGGCCAACATAAGTCGGCCTCTGAATTGATGACTCACAGCTGATTTGCCCCTACTAAAGCAGGAGTTCCACTGCAAATCTGTCCACAAGAGAAAGTTCAGTGACCCACTGGAAGACTTGTTATGTAATGTTGTGCACAACTCATTTAAAACAGGAGCTGTGATTGCTGCAACTCTTCAGCTAAGACATGAACTTAACAGGGGCAAATCTCGCTCGTTCAAAACCAGCTGCACCCATTTTACACCCCCTGCCCTAGAAATACACCCCCCAGATTAAAAGCATTTGGTCGAGGACTGAAAGAAACTACTTTTACCTTAATAATGCATATACCAGAGGAATTTTCTGGCCTGTAATAAGGTTGGTCATGGTCTGCAGGCTTGGGTCATTCTTAGGGTGACTATGGAGGGAACCGAGCAATGGGGAAAATGAGGAAATCTTAATCAAACTGGACATAAGGCAACCTTCAAATGTAAATGGTGAAGTTATTTTATGTTGTCTTGTAGGGAGGAGTTGGATATAAAACATGGCAGAAGTATCTGTACTGACATAAGTATTACTGTAATGTCCAAGATAGTACTTTCGTTCCCTGATAGGTATTGAAATTACAGCTTCCTTTGGAGTGTCTGTCTATAACCCATCTCACTTGGACTTGGAGAATTGGTAAGCATTCTTATGGGGATTTTATGCTAATAGCATGCATAATTGCTGGCTTTAAAGCTACAGAATGATTTATCTGCGTTAACATTCTCCCTTCATTGCTCCTCATAGAAACCAACCTTTCTCATTTTTGACTTCTAGGATCACAGTAACAGCAATGTGTAACATGGACTTCAGTCGCTTCCCCCTGGACTCTCAGACGTGTTCTCTGGAGCTGGAAAGCTGTACGTTGTATCTGTGTTTCTAGCTAGATGTGCTCCATAGCTGGCTGCACACACATAGGCCAGACACATTTTAGATCACAGCCTATTTTAAAGCCCCCCCCCAAAAGTTCACCAGAGTTACTGGGAGTTTTTCTATTGACTTACTGTGTTGTGTATCTAGCCCTTACCCTGCAAGACAGGGGGATTTGCAAGGAAAGCATCCTTGTATGAATTTTAGTAGATGGCACTTTCAAAAAAACCACCAAGAGCAATGTTCAACGTATACCTTTTCTCAGAAGCTTGCTGATGAGAAATCTGGGGGAGAAGTTTTGTTCTTTTCATTGCTTCTGACAGGAAGGTGATGCTTTCTAGAGTCACAGTAAAAAGTTGAGTAGAATTTTCTCTAAATTTCATCACCGGTGTGGTTTATGTATGATATAATCCTGATCCTGCAAACATCGTGACTTGGGCTCAGCTTTGGGAAGGAGTTATTCTGCAGAGAAATTGACTTGAACACCAAGATTTTCATGGCTGTTCTGTAAACTTTTTCCAGGGTGTGTCAAGACTAACATCTAATTGTTTTGAGGTCCTCCCAGCTATTTAACTGAAATCTTCCTCTACAAACAACAGAATCACTGAATCACAGGGTAATTTAGATTGGAAGGAGAGTTTTAGGTTGGTCTTGAGGTCAGCTGCTCTAACACCCTGCTTAGAGCAGGAAGCTTTAGAATGGGTTGCTCAGGGCTGTGTCCAGTTGAGTTTTAAACATCTCCAAGGTAATGGTGGCTCCACAACTTTTTCGTGCAACCTGTTGAAATGTTTGGCAGCTCTCATGCTGAAAAAAATTCCTTCTACCTGCTTGGAAAAAAAAAAATCCCTTGCTGAAGCTTGCATCCCTTTCCTCTTGTCCTTTCACTCTGCATGTTAGAGAAGAGTCTGAGGAAAGCCTGTCTCCATCTTCTGTATAACCCTCAGCAGGGCAGCAGTTGGACCCCACCACAGACTCCTCTTCCAGCTGAACAAACTCAGCTTCCCCAGCCTCTCATCTTACACCATGTGCTCCAGCCCCCTGGCCATCTTAATAACCTTTTTTTCATTCCTCATTCCTGCTACCTAGTGTGCTAACTAATTCTTTACACTTTTCATTTACAGTCTTCAAATTTTTCTAGTCTTTTGCTTCAAATCACACCTGTCACTTTTGCTTTTATCATTCTAAGATAGTTTGAGGTGTCTCTGTTTCCTCCTTCCTCTAAATTCAAGTGTTTTACCCATGACTATTTCCTGAGTTATTCTTATCAGTTAGCAATTACTTGTCTATGATTTATTATATGTGATGCTCAGAAAAGTACCATTCTAGCTTTCATTTCATCAGTGTGGAGTAAAAAGAGCATGCGTTTCCCTGAATCAGCATGACCTGGATTTTTGTGGTGGTTGTTGTCATGGCATATCACATGGCAAGATCCTTTTAACCTGCTCTTGTTTGCAAACTTATTTGTGGCATTACTTCACGCCAAAGGTGCCTTTGTGTTTTTTTAATTTTGTCTGGATCTGTTAACTTTTGCTTCTCCTCCAAGCTAAAGTCACATCACATCATTTTTCTTCTTTCTCTAAGATGCTTACACTGATGAAGATCTGATGCTCTATTGGAAAAATGGGAATGAATCTCTGAAAACTGATGAAAAGATTTCTTTGTCTCAGTTTTTGATACAAAAATTCCACACTACATCGAGACTGGCTTTCTACAGTAGCACGGGTATGGCCTTTTCTGATTTAATGCTATTGCTAAAGCTGATGTTATATTAACTACTTGTGAGAGAACTCTTGGGATTATATGTCACTGAAATGTAGTCTCCATGGTCTGGACAGTACATGTTTTGAAAGATCAGTTTCTCTTTTCACTACCCTTTAGAAATAATCAAAAGAAAGATCTTGTCTGTCTCTGCCTACCATCCAGGCTGTTCTCACTGATTCTGGCTTTCCTCCTCTCTCAAAGGTTGGTACAATCGCCTCTACATAAACTTCACTTTACGCCGACATATCTTTTTCTTCTTGCTCCAAACCTACTTCCCTGCCACCCTCATGGTCATGTTGTCCTGGGTGTCCTTCTGGATTGATCGCCGAGCAGTTCCTGCCAGAGTCTCTTTGGGTGAGAGCAACTGCAACAACCCATGACTGTGTGAAAATCTTTGAGTGTGAAAGTTTTGGCAGGAAAGAGATCTATTCACTTTGATGGTTAAAGCTATTGGGCAAGCAAATGTTTGCTTTATCTGATGATTAATCTAATGTAAATCTTGCAGTTTGTCTTAAGTCCTTCATTGCTAAGCAGTCCTCCTGATCTATACTCAGCTCAGGACAGAAAGGGCCATAGTTTTAAAAAGAAAGTTGGGCAGAGAAGAAAGGTTTCAGTATTTATGAGTCAATGAATCAAGATTTTTCCCTGTTGTCTAGTCCTGTAGTTCTGACACATCAGTGAGGGTAGAGTTTCACAGGAGTTTAGGCACCTAGAGGAAGTTAAAGTCTTCTGTTAAAATTTTCATGAGTGCCTTTCATAAGCAGGATCCACAGCGGGTGTCCAAGCCGAGGTATGTGACTTCCCAACCAGCTGGCACTGATGCTGTGGCCGATGGCTTTCTCCAGGCTGCCTGGATGGTGTCAATGTGGCATATCTTCATGAAGTTGGGAAAGAAAGGCAGCAAGGGATCTAGTCCTGTCAGCACCTTCAGACTTCAGTGTCCCTCCACCCGCTGTGCCCCTCGGGTCATCTCTGTAACATCAGGCCTCAGACAACAGCTGGGCAGTGAAGGGAAGGTGGCTTTCCTCTCACATCTGCAGTGCTGAGGATGAGAGGCCACCAGCCCTGAGGTGAGGCAGAGGTTGGGTTTCTCCTGTCCCAAGGGTGCCTCACACTGAGCGTCCAACATTTTGGGAGTAGGGAGGTCTCTCATTTTGGGAAGTGGGAAAGTGAAGAAGGAGCTGCTTGAAAATCCTGCACACACCAATCTGCCTCTCTGGACATGTAAAATCCATCAGGAGGAGCTTTGTCTACCTCAGGACTGGAGGAAATTCTTTCAGCTGAGCATAAAAAGAGACAATTTGTAGGTTAGAGGAAGGCAAAAACATAGTAGGAAAAAAATCTCTGAATGTTAATATGTAAGGTTTCCAATACTAAAGGCATAAAACCAGTATTTTAACCCTGCAAGTTTGTCTCGCTTAGAGAGATATGCACTGCAGCAAACTTATGAGAAGAAGCAGTTGAGAGTCTGCTCCACTGAAAAAGAAATGTGTTCAGTGGATATCATTTAAAAAAAAATTAGGTCCTGAAGAAAAGTGAACAACAGTAGCTTTGTTTACAGTGGTCACTGTTTTGAAATGGCTGAAGTAGCTACAAATGCTTTTTGGCTCTGTTTTCTCTATTTAAGTGGCTTTAGGAACTTGTAAACATTTTTCTCTCCATGACGATCCAAACAAAGTATATGCTGTTTTGCAGGATTTTATCTATATATGTCTAAATATATGTATACACACACACACGCATGTACATATGTGTGTATATATATATACATATATTCATACCCATATATATGTATATAAACATAAATACATACCTATATGTTTATAAACACACACACATACACACATCTGTATATATAATACAATTGTTGTTGTTCAAAGCTTTTTGATTCCCACAGCCTGAAGTGTAGACAAATATTCCTAGAGGTAAAAACATAAAGACTTTCTTTTGCATTGTTTCATGCAAAACTTTTTATCATTATTGCACATCCCTTTTCAGATCCGTGGTTTAGACCAAATCCTCTTTAGCTCTGACCAAAAGTCCATATTAGGGTGCTTTCTGGCAGTGCCTGTAACACAGATTGGTACAGCGAGGAAACAGGAGTCCTTGTCACCACTGGCCTTAGCAGACCTGACTCTAAGCGCTGTGTTAAAACCCTAGAGGTTAAGGACGGAGTTAAATGCTGTTCCTAGCAAAATTGTGGCTGCTCTGTTGCTCCTCAAAACTAAACCCATCACGCGCACAGAAGTGCAGGCAGTGGAACAGTTCTGCATTGGCAGGAGAGATACTTATCACAAATTTATTTCAGATGTAACATCTTCTAACGCATCATGTAGAGCACAATTTCTGGTTTTCATGAGACAAAAGCCTTATGGACTGTATCAGTCAATAACATTTATTTCTCTTGGTTCTTTCCAGGGATAACCACCGTGCTGACCATGTCCACGATCATCACTGGGGTGAACGCCTCCATGCCCCGTGTTTCCTACATCAAAGCAGTGGACATTTACCTGTGGGTCAGTTTTGTCTTTGTCTTCCTCTCGGTGCTGGAATACGCAGCAGTGAATTACCTGACTACGGTGCAAGAGCGGAAAGAGAGGAAACTCCGGGAAAGGGTGAGAAAAACTTCTTTTTTTTTTTTCTCCGTCCATTTATTCCTTTTATTTCTTACAGCTGACCTGGTCTTTATATTGACCTGTTTGTGTCTATAAATGGGAAAACGCTGACATCCATGCGTGTATAATTGGATCTGTTTAGACCGTTCCACCTCAGGCTGAATTGCTAACACCAGAAAAACAGGAGTTGGTCTCATGGGTCTTCATAGAAACATCAGAGAAGAGGAGAGTGTGATCTGAACTGCAGCCTGGAACTGTGTGGGGGTGACAAGATGGGAAAGTATCAAATCTGATACTTCACTGCAGCTGCCACAATCGCTATATTTTTAAGCTAAAGGTGTTATTTGGAGCAAATTCATTTCCTCCCTCTGCAGTCAGCTTTACTCTGGAAACTTGATTCAATGGATGTAATAGCGGAGTTGTTTATAGCCAAGTTTAGTGGAGTATATAGCCAAGTATATGCTTGTACTTTTTCATGTGCTACGAAAAGTCTTATTCTGCATCCTTAGAATTTTTTAAGACCTGACCAGATACAGCCCTGAGCAGTCTGGCCCTGCTGTGAGCAGGAGATACGACTAAAGACCTCCTGAGCTCCCTTCCAGCCTGAATTATCCTACAGACCTGTGAGCCCTTCTTCTCTGTAACTAAACAAAACACCATCACCTTTTGAACACTCAGGCTTGGGACCAAATTGTTTTCATCCCCACACACCCAGAACATCAACATATTTTACAGCTTCTTTCTTCCCATTAGGAACTCCCCACGTTAGTTCACAGGTAACACTGGTCACCTACTGCCTTTGATTCTTGGAGAAATTTGTATCAGCCTTTCAGAAATGCCAGTGTAGACATCACCTTTCATATGATTTGACCATGACATTTCTCTCTCTGAACTAATCTGTTGGCTGTGCATGTCCTTCTCTTCCCCTTGCACTTCTTCCTATGACTTCCTTGAAGTACAGAATAGACCACCTATCAGCCCAGTACCTTTCCTAGTTGACATCTCAACAAAAATTGTTAGATACCTTTTAAAAAGTGATTGGAATAAATTCAACAGACTCCTCTGACAAAATTTTACCTCTCTCCAAGGCCTTCTCAAGAATAGTGTGATTCCGGTAAGCTACTTGTACAGGTCCCAAGCATCTGGATTTATCTATACCCCCATCCTGGTCCCCACCCAGGGCCCATCAGTTCTCTGCAACACAAGGTAAAGATGCTCTGTGCAAGCACAGCGAGTCAAGTGTGTCATACTTGCTGCACGTGAGCAGTGGTCTGTGGCCTTTTAGCTGCCCTGCTGAGACTTCCCATGTCCAAAGAAGACAGCGCCTTGACAGTACACAGGAAATAACAAAAGTCATCCTCGCTAGGTTTGACTTGCCTAGAATAAGCCTGTATTTTTTTTTTTTTTAAAAGGCAAAACCCCCTCTCCTTTGTCTTTAACATATTGGAGGGATGAAATGAACTTGAGAGGTTTTTTTACTGTTCTCCTAAGTTTTCAGGAATATTTTCCCACAGCCAGTGATGGCACACCTTCTTATTTATATCACAAATCTGTCCTTTATTGAGTCTTCTGCATTGAATTCTATGTTCAGCAAATGCCTTTTTACTACACAAGGTAAAATTTTTTATCCAGTCTTCAGCATGTGACAATATTAATCTTCAGCAGTGGTAATGGGAACAGAGATAATAAGCAGCATTATTTGAGGGGATTGTGGCAAAATGTAGGTAAGTGGTCTTGAAGAAGAGACATTTCTCATTGTAAATGTAGATCTTGTCAGCCAATGCTGCTCCCCTATGAAAGACCCAAAAAATCCTGATACAAATATGTTAGGCTGCCCAGAGAAGAGCTCCATGTTATGTCTACATTAAGAAATTAAATGTGCCTGGGACCAAGGCTGATAGGCATGGAGTATCTAAAACTAAATCTTATTTCCCTCAAAAATGGAGTGGTTGCTGCAAACTGCCTGTGGCAAATGGTCCATGGCCCATACTTATTCCCAAACTGTACATGGGAACTTTTTGGTGCTTGTTGTCCTGGACAAAATTCAGGCCAGAGCCATTTGTGACATTCTAATAGTGTTGTCAACTGAGTTCCCATGCCCAGGGAGGCTGTTTGACAGTGTTTAATTTATTAGTGGAGACATAGACTAAAATTGCTGCAGGGTGAAATTATGTAGCATACTTCTGCATGTATGTGCCTATGTGAAGATGGGTGTAATTTAAGACTCTGTGGAGGTGGGTTTCTAGTACGTTAGGCTCCCTTGTCCATAGGGGTGATTGTCATCACATGTACATGAAGCCATGGGAACTGTAATTTGTCCTGGGGCTAAAGGTAAATCTGCAGAATTTCTTTCTCTGCTGGGTCCTGCAGCAATTAACTTATTGCCATTAACCGCTTTCCCTTCCACCCACCATCTCCCAGACCTGTCATCAGGCTAAAGAACCTGATATAATTCTTCCCTGTGTTTTTTTGGTGTGGTGTTTTTTTTTTGTTTTTTTTTTTTCTTTCTTCCCCCTGAGGTACACCTTCTTAGTATAAAATATGTCTTAAAACTCAACTGTTGTTCAACTGTACCCATGGAGTGCTCTAAAAAATTCCTGGAGTGATGGGTCTAACAAGCAAAGCAAATGGGTGTTGTGGTTTAACCC
>VZTL01024762.1:0-53915 GCA_013400535.1 Scopus umbretta | reverse complement strand
CAAAACCAAGCAATAAAAGCCCAGAAAAAAACAAGTTAAGGCTGTGGCTAAAAGAGAATTATACAGGCACATGATAAAGCAGGCAAAGCAACCTTAACTCTGCCCTTTTAGTAACAATTTGAAAAACAGTGAAAACAAAAAAGGCAAATTGTTAGAAATCAGGATATGAAGGATAACTGTGACAAAAATGCACAGAAATGTAAAATATGAATATAAAATTGGTCACCCAATAATCTCCAGTCTTTCCTTTGTTTCTTATAAACAAACACTATTCCAATTTGCTTGGCCCAAGGAGAGTGAATGATTTCATTTTGCAGTAGTAGTTTTCCTTAAAAATGCCAATCAGTGATCCATACTGCTTCCTACCTACAAAACTTTTAAACGTGTACCTCAATTAGAATTGTAAATAAAAATTTATGATGTTTATGAAGATATGTTTGATGTTCTTCACTGTCTCATGAAGCAGGCAAACACCACAATCAGAAGTCATCTCAGAAAATTATAACCTACGCTTACCATCAGCTGGGGCTGAAATGTTACTTCAGCTAACTGCTGCCATTAGAGAAAAAGCCTGAACTGAATGACAATAGTATATCATACAGCATGTTCTGCCAATTCAGCTTGAAAGGGAGCACTACTGAGTTTGGTGTTTAAGAAAAAAGAAGATAAAATGTTACTAATTACAAAATGTAACATACCATTTTGAAGAGACTTAAGGGAATTTCTTGATAAAGAGAAATTTACTCTTCCTATGGATAAAATGCAGGATGAGCAAGTGATTCACTAAAGACAATAATCTAAAAAGACATCAACGATAGCTAATGTGCTATCTGATCAGGTGGAGAAAACTAAAAATTTAACATGCAATAGGAGACTTCCACCTCAGAACAGGTCCCCTTCGTCTCAAGGGTATTCCCTGGGAAGCATGCAGAATTATAGTGGGAGTGTTATACTGGCAGGCTAAGGTAGCAACACCGGCAGGAACAGTCAACAAAAGCAAACAGCAAGTAAAACTCTTGACTACTGCAATGTGTGTGATGTGGGACTGACCCGAAGGACATCTGGCAGCTTCAGCTAGCACAGGACATGGCTGCCTGCCATAGAGGATGAGTAAATGGACAAGAGCATATTGCACCTGCTCTTGGGCTCCTGCTGACTGCCAGTCTCATTCCAGGTGCAAAATGAAGTGCTGGTTGTTAACTATGAAGTCCTTGGTGATCTAGTAACTCAACAACCTCAAGACGTCAAACACAATGGCTCGATTTTCTTGCATTCTTTATATATGGTAAAACTACTGACCTAACTGAAATATTCTTTGATCACCATCCCAAGTGCCCAGCATCCTCAGTGGCAGCCTTCTGGCTTTGCATTACTGGTGAAGGTCTCTGGACACAGTGCTCCACCTAACGGTCCATCAGAACATGAACATTCTTGCTATGGGTTTCATTAGATGAGGCATCTTGGATCTGGCTTTTCTATGACAGCAGTAGTGATTCCCTCAGGAATCGTCTTTAGAAAAATAAACAGTTTTACATCAAAACTTCAGTACGAGCAACAGTTTTGCAGGTAAAGCAGAGGGTGTTCAGTATGCACTATTTATTTAGAGTTAAGGTTTTGCCTTTCATTTAATGTTGTGACACTTGAATGCTTCTGTGATGGGCACCTTAGAATGTCTGCAACTACAAAAACACAACGGGTAAGGTGGAGCAAAAATATTTAGAAAAATGGAACTGGAAAAAGCAGAAACATACTTCTGTGGCAGTTTACTAGATAGAGGCCCAGGACAGAGGCCGTAACTCCCACAGCCTATTCTTGAGTCTGACAGTGAATCACATCGTACGAGTCATGTATCTCTGCCTGTTAATCATGAGAGATGAAAAAAACACCCCTGATTCTTACATAAAGACTGAGATTATAAAGTGACAGGTTACAAAGTATACTGCTAATATTATCACCATTAGCATTCGTGAATAACCAACTGTAACATGAAAAGATTTCCAACCTAAATCCCAAGTGTCAAAACAGCAAGTCATTTTACAGACTGAAGAGAGCAACCATCAAGTCTTTCTCATGCTCAAAAGAGCATCAGGCTCATGGATATTCCCCACTTTTCTAAATGCTCTCCCCATGCAAGGGACCTGCTGACCAGTTATATCTCCTTTTCCACTGTTGTGTGGCTCTATATATGAATGTTTTAAATTCTGTATTCTAGTGGGAGCATAAGATTTCACTATTCTGTCCTACAGGTACAGTGACTGAAGACAGAACTTTTCCTGGTTATTTAACTAAAATATCCTAAAGCAAAGTGTTAGGCTACCACATTCACTAACTTGGTCAAAATGTTACAGAGGTGGATCTTTATTACTTGTTAACAAAAGGAACACTTACAATAATTAACCTGGGACAGAAATTATGGAAGCGTATTGCTTGTTGCCAGACCAAATGCTCCAGGACAATGTCAGCTTGGCAGAGGTCAGTAATAACATTCCTTCTTGAATTTGTCCTGACTATTTCGACATATTAAGGGAAACTGTATCTTCTTTTTTTTACCTGAAGTATGCATACTTATTGTAACTCTTGAACCTGTTGAACAATTTAAAGCTATTAGACAAAGGGTAGTAGCCTGCAAAATAAGAAGTTCCTTCATTTTTTTATGAAAACAGACAGACCGCTCAAGGAGACAGAGACCATTAAAGTGTCTTCATCAGGGGAAAATTTGTAGTATGAGCTCACTACTTATTCAAGATCAGAAAATCCTTACTTGCAAGCAGGCATTATTAATCTTTCTGCTAACAGAACTGCTTATTCTAAAGGGGTGCATGGCATTGTTGTGCTTCCAAGATATAAGATGACAAGTTCATTAAATGTCAAAGTAACTGTTTATACATCAGAAATGGAGCAGACACAGGCACTAGTAGGGCTTTTTGTGTGCATTAGGTAAGCTGCTTTCTCTCCAAACACCCAACCCATGCAACTGAATTCCTCATGCTTGTTTGTGGGTCAGAAGATAGTACATCTATAGGATGAAGAGCAAATCTTGGGGAAGCAAAGCAGAGCTAGGCAAAATGCAGAGTCTCTGCCAGAAAGCTTTTTACACAGACCTCACATGCCTCTGCTGGAAAAGAGGCGAGAGCTTTGCATCTGGCCAGTGCAGCTGCCAAAGCCACCCCAAGAGTGATAGAGAAAAATATAGAGGAGGAATGCCAAGGGCAGCACAAACATCTCCGCCAGCATGAGAACATGATGCCAAGTGAAGAGTGCAATTGCATGCCTCCACCTTGAAAATGGCATGCATGTTTAATAAAGTAAATTTGGATGAAGGAACATGTGCCTGGGCACATTTTTTACATGTTTTTATACTACGTAAAAAGCATAAGTGACCAAAACACTTGTGTCTGCACCTATAGCAAGCCCAGTGGTACTGTGAAAGCTGCCAGCATAACTAAATGAAATCTGCATTGATGCCAACCACAGTCCTCAACTGAGCAAAATATTGCAGAGCTTGGCAGCTGGGGTCTCTGATTGCCATTCAAACAGGTGGAGAGGAGTAGAAATGAGACCTTAGTATCTGGTGATCCCAGAGCCAAAGAATCAATGGATTGAAATGATAATGCCAGAGATTGCAGAAAACAGTGAAAATTAAAAAATGGACAAGAGTGAAGCTAAACTAGGACATGAATGTCCAGGGTAGGCCAGAAAAACTTGCGTTTCTCAACAACTAAATGGTAAAATTATACTGTATTACCTATTTGTATTTGGGTCATAGACTTTTTTTAAGGTGTAAAAGCACATTAATATTAAAATAGCCTCTGGAGCACATGAAGAAAATTAACTCTGCAATTCATGGAAGATACATCACCAGTGTTGTCATGTATCCATTTGCAAATATCCATATTATTCCTTCCTTTGATTCCTGAAAAATAGAAGCCTCAGATGCCTTTGAGAAAATAGCCTCATCAATATTGAATTATTACAGAGCAGTCTACTACAGGGAGGGAAAGAACTAAAATTGGAAAATGAAACATTTGAACTGCAGCCTTCCAGTATTTCTTTTAAAACAAAGAAATATGGGAGGAGTGCAGAGTCCACAAGGAATAGCAATAAATTTTACAACTTTTACCTTTGGGTCTTCCATTACATCACAGCCCAAGTTGGTGGTGAATGGAAGTCATGTCCATCTGCGGACTGTTTGCTGGCACACTGATTTAGGAAATGTATTTGTGGCACCAGTCCCATTCCTCACTGTCACAACTGACACTAATTAACACCCTTGCTGACAGCCTCAAGGGAAAAAGCCGGGGGCTAAATGGGCATAAATACTGGATTGCCCTCTTCCTTCTCTAGCTTTTCTCCTTCAGGGGAAGAGTTGGCGTACACTGGGACACAGGTTGGCCTGCCAGGGCCTCATTGTGTCTGTTCTGGGCATGAACACAGACAACACCACTGCTGAAAATTTCTGGTCTACCTGGCTTTCTGCAAATGTATTCCCATACAAGAAAAGAAATCAAAGGCACAATGTACAAACAGAGCCTAGAAAAGACATTGCAAAGCTAGCAATAACTGTTTGTCAGCATTCAGGAAGCTCTCCATTAAAATTAAAAATATAACCCAGACCCCAAAAGGCTTATGGATATGAAGTACGCTTATGTAATGTTGTTTCTACTTCTTATGCACAGGAGCATCTTTCTTCTAACACCGTTCTGGAAGTGTTAGGTTACCCTGTCAAATTTTTCAAGTCTGCCACTGAGAAGAAAAGACCAATGCTGTGATGAAACTGAAGAAATGTTCTCAGACATTTTTAATATACCAGCTTTTTCAGAAAGTAATGACTTTGGTGTGTCACTGAATAAGGTCTTCACACTCTTAAAGCTGATATCTAGTATGTAAAAGACTAGAGCCCTTACACAAATGACGAGTAACCCTGGAAGGTGGACCATGTTTATACTAACTAGGAAATGACTGCTACCAAGTGAGAAGCGATACAAGCAAATTTGCTAAACAGAGTAGTATTTCTGGAGTAAATCAGTCTCTCATTTGGCTTTACTTCAGACTTCTATCAAATAGATTCTCTCCTTACAGACCACTTAAGGAATCAAAACTAAACAGATGAATGAATAACACGGCATGAAAAAACCTTTTCATTGTATTCAATCCACTCCCTGATAAAATTTTTGACCATTTCCCCCACTGCAGGAAAATTAAAAAGTACGTTCATACTGTTCCGTAAGAAATCATAGAAGGTCAAGGGGAGAAGAGAAAAAAGTGCTTCATAAATGGGAAACCTCTAAAAATAATTCTCATAGAAGAAACAAAAAAAACCCCATAAAAGATAGTATCAATGATACTTACCAAATCCTTCTTGAAGTGAGATCAACTGATTACTGAAAGTTCCTCAAAACCAAAGCATTATCATTAGAGGAACAGATTGGTGACCAGCTAACCTACTGCCTCATTTCCAGCACCAATTGATGTCAGTTGTTTCCTGAGAAGAAAAATGCTTTTGGCAATGGAATACTATAGTGTGCTGGGACACCCTGTGTATCAAGCTCTGATGCATGAAATGTGACAATACTTCATGGTTTCCCTCCTGGGCTGTAGAAAATATACCATATACAAATGCAATATTCGTTCAAATCAGAAAACTGAAAAAAGACCTAGAATCATGTTTTGCCAGTTTTAAGAGGGAAGACTGTTTCTAGATGCTCAAGAACCCACCCACAACAGACTATTACCATACATGAGATGCAACATAAGCAGATACTGCAGAATACCCACTTATACACCTAACAGATCTCATGGCAGGCTGAAGCCTTAAATATTGCATGCAACTTTCAAGACTTGCAGCCAAATTGCAGGGTAGAAATATGTGAATTCTTAGAAGGCTAGTGAGCTCATAATTCTGGTATCATTGGTCCTTTCTGATTATTAATGGCCCTTTTAAAATGGTAAAATATACTTTAAGGTAAAAAATTCAGGACATGAGCACGTATTTAATTAACAGATGTATTAATAGCATATCTGAATGGTTTCAGATGTGAAGATCAACACCATTTTGTTTATCAAGTCCAACCTTCCACCGACAGAGATAACAACTACTAAATTTTGTTCAAAACATAAAATAGCAAATACATAGATGCTTGCCTTTACCCATGTTNAAACACAGCACTATAGCAGCTACTAGGAAGAAAATGAACTCTGAATTAAGCTGAAACCAGGACAACCCATGATGCGTTACAATAACAGCTGTTATTTTACTTTGTTAACAGTGATTTTCTCTCACTAAATTAAACAATACTAAACCAAATTCAATTTGAGAGCATTTTGGTGGTGCCCTGAGTTAAAAAGGAATTTGAGAGAAACATGTTTGACAACTAGTAAGTTAACGAGACATTTACTTCCTCCATATGACATCCTAAGGATTTTAAGTTTTGAAGCCAGTTTCCTGATTATCTGCACTTCTCATGCTTTGGTTCACGTCACAGAGCAATCCTGGAGCACACAAAATGGATTCCCATCAGAAGTTGTTAAATTAGAAGATGTGCTCTAACCACCAACAGGCATTCAAGTTACAGAAGCAGACTAGAGCTGGTCCAATGTAAAAACCTCAGAAATGTATAGAATAGGTATGATGTCTTCAGTGCTAGCTGTTCTGCTCCAAAAGTCAACTTGTCAGCCCATACTATTTGCTAATCTAAACAGACCTTGAGAAACATGAGGTGGGATTAGATCTGAGTATTTCTCTCAGTTGTCTCCACTCCGGAGCCTCTTTGCATGCTCAGACTACATGTTTTGAGATATTTTAGTTTTATGGGACAAAGAGAAACAAACATTTTGTTACTTTTTACTTCTTGTTGCAGTAATGTACGTATTGGCTGATATGAAACAAAACAAATACTGCATATTGTTTTGATTCCTATCAAGGCTGTTATTACACTGTTTACATATGAATTTTTTTTTTTTTTTCTCCTTAAAAAAAGTTTCCAAAATAGATGTCTGCTGCTTCACACTGCTGTGGTCAAATAGTCCAGACTACCTCTATGTCTTCCATGTCACATTCCAGAGTATGGCAGAGGATGGATCAAAATGATCTTCTGGGTTTCTGAGCTGAGACAAAAACATGGATCCCCACAGTGAACGCTGCTGTTCTTTGGGGGCATCCTGGATTTTTGAATCACGGTTGCTCTTCATAACTACTCTAAGGATGAGCAGCAGCAGCTTTTTTAATTGCATTTGCAATAGAAAAGTGGTGTACGTGTAACTTTTAAAAGTAATCTCTCAGGCACAGTGACATTCAGTACCTTGCTTTAATTGTTTTGAATCCAAAAGTTAAATTCTATTACCACCAACACAATTTGAATATGAACTCCAAAGAAATGCTCTTATTTGTCAAGTTGGTTGAGTGAGGAGAGCACTATCCTTACAGGGATTCCAAATCAATCCTACTCCAGGAGGTAACTGCCACTACTAATAAGGATTTTGTTTGCAATTTGCTGTATGTTTCCTCAGGGTGTCACTTTTCTCATCAAGCAAGCCTGCAGGCACTCACTCAACTCCAGACAATATGAAGCCATTAAATTCTTTTGCCTTGTTAAGGGGAAATACAAACTTCCAACCACACAAATAAAAAGGTCCTGTAAAGCAGCAAAGTAATGTTCAACTTCATACAAGCTATATTTCTTCCATGTTATTAGGTTAGTGATGTGAGCTCCCCACTTCTAGTTTGATCTTTAACTTTTGTGAGCTGCTGTCAGAGTTCCACGTCTGAAACAAGAGCAATATGGTTTCGTTTCAGAAGCATGCCTGCTCTGTTCACTCCTTATTCTACATGATTTGAACAGCTTTTTCTTTTCTGGGATGGTGCAATGTAGCCCAAAGATTTCCAGCTGTAGTTCATCACATTGGACACTTTGTTCAAAGTGGAAGAAGAAGACAATGCAACAGAAATGTCATTTTTGGTAGACTGCTTAATGCTATGCCCGATCCAGCCATGTTTTGTTTTCTATGCATCTTATTTGTCCATATAGTTATGGACAAGTTACTATTAACTTCACAGTACTTCAGCAGACAAATTATTATGCTTTACTCCCAGGTTGCTCTCTTGTTTAACATAGCATGACGTATTTTTACTAGTTTACATAGTGTAATTGGTCACCTAAAATTCAGGAGAAAATACACTGAGTATTTGAGAGCTTACTTCTGAGCTCTGTTCTTGTGTTGAAACAACTAAAACTTCACATATGCTATTAAACTCTGATTGTTATCACTTCTTGGTAGCCTTTCTAACTATACTGCTCTCTACTAGTGTAATAACTCTTCACTTTGATCACACCCTGGTAACACTCAGATACGTTTATCTCCTTTGACTAAAGGGCAGATCTTCCCAGAAATCTATCTCTGATACTCTGCCCGTTTTGACAGCGTCTGAGCATTATATAGAGATTCAGAGCAAAACAAAGCTGTAAATTATTTACCTACTTGAATATAAACTCAAGCAAGCAATGATTTCACCCCTCCATAGTTAGCAAGTTCATATCATTTCAGCCAGCCTTGGGGAACACCAGTCCAGCTCATGCACCATCCAGTGTAGTTAATAATACTGTAAATACTACGCTTCAAAGTCCATGTCATGCTGTACAAAAGACTTTTCCCGGTTGCCATGGGATTCTGGTCCTGATTACGAGATATACACAAAAAGTCTTTTGACAGTTCTTTGCTGTAAATATGTTCCTGCTTGTAAATTGACCTCCTATTTTGTGTGTACACAGGGACATAATTCCCGTTAAAGCCTCTGAGTGTAGGTCTCTTGTTTATGCAGACATGAACACGTACATGCACGAAAGGTTGCTGTACAAAAGGTAAATCACATATGAGTAAAAAAGTAATTTGGATCAGTTGTCTGTATTAAAACACAAACATACACATGCTGTCAGTAGACTCAGAGCCTACCTTCAAATGCTTATCACATCACCTCCCTGTCTCGCTTTTAATGGGTTAAACAGAGTTTAACGTCTTATATTTTAAAAAGTTTTCTTGACTCCCCATTACTTCAGTGCCTTTTCCTTGTAAATGGATACCAGAAGAGCACATGTTGAAGTATAAAATATTTTGAGATATAGTTTTGAAATTCTGATCCATTCTACTTCCCTGTATGTTCAGGAAAACAAACAAACAAACAAACAAAAAAACCAAAAACCAAAAAAACCAAACTGGTTTGGGTGTATACCTTTCCAGGCTACATCCAGCTTAATTACTTGACAAATGCAATCCCAAATTCTTTCAGTCAATACTACTTCATTAAGCAGGCTTCAGCTGCATTCCTGGCTTTAAGAAGCAGAAATCTGTTTTTTGCTATATTGAAATGCATGTTGTGTGAATGGATCCAGCCCATCAAGAGATCAAGGTTGCACTGTATGACTAATCTCCGTACATCTTTCTTTACCACTCAACAGTGATGTTTTAATCACCAACAAATCATCATTAGAAATAGCATTGGGCCCACTACCGTGAAAAGAAACCCATTAAAAAGAGCCCTATTCAAGTGAGATTCCCCCATGATGAGTGATTTGTGAGATGTGTCAGCTGACTGATCTTTAACCCATTTAATGTGTTCTATATTTTTTAAAAGTTGTAAGGTGTACTAAATCAAACACCTTAAAAAGATTATGCAGCTAACTTTATCAACCAAATTTATAACATACTCAAAGGCTGAGATGAATTTTTTGACAAATCCTCTTTCTCATGAAACGCTGACTGCCTTTAAATAGTGTTTAACTTTTGCTAACTAAACTTCCATCGGTCTTTTAATTAGTTTCCTGGGGGTTGTCATCAAAATACCAGTCTGTGCTAACCTGAGTCGCACTAGTTGCCTTTTTTTTTTTAAGTATTTGCACAATAAAATGGCATCCCCCCAAATTCCAAGATACATTCGTTAGCAATGGCATTGGGTCTGAGGTGATCCCAGCTTCTCTAGGACTCTTGTACAAGAAATGTCTGTCTCAGTCTGCTGATTTAAGAATGTTTATCCCTAACAGAGATTAGAACATCCTTTTCAGTTATTACTGGACTTGAAAGCATTTCATCCCAAGGTGACAGGAACCAAAAGAAACTCATGCTGAACACATCTGCCTTTTCTGCATCATCATTATGAACTAAAACCTGTAGGGTTTTAGTCTATTTAGAATAAAAGAGATCCTAGCAAATATACTAAGACTAGAACTTTTAGTTTTGCCCACGTGGATTTTTCCTTCATGTCTTTTATTTCCTTTTTCCTTCCTTCTTTGTTTTTTCCCCTTCTTCTATTTATACTTGGGAGTTATTTATGTCCCCTATTCCCATTAGGGATAAATATTTGAGTTTTACTTCTAAATGCTCTCTTCATTGTATCACTGAACCAGAATAGATTTTTAGCTAAAGTTGTTTTCTTTCATGTCAAGGTATGCAGTTTTGGAGATACACCATTAATACATTTCTGTTTAAAAAAATTAAAAAAAAAAAAAAAGGAAGGAAAACCCACATTTTCTGTTCAAATATTTGCTAAGAAACTTCTACAGCTGTGGGAATTTAGTCCTTCTCAAGCAAACCATACTATAGGGTGCAATTGTCTTCTCTTCACCCTTAATGCATATAAACTTGTTATGATCCCTGGGCCAGGAGTAACTTGTATTTGTTGCTGCATTTATCCATCATCATGTGGGTCAAAATACAGCTATGCAGCAGTGGCTGCAGTATTTTTTAGCTACAAAAAAAACCTCCATGAACTTTAGAAACTCAGTTCAAGCTCCATTTACACTAGTGGCAGTTCCTACAGAAAAATCACATTTCTACTTGATTTCTTTTCAGGTGGAAGCCATTTTACTGATCATCTTCATCTTTCACAGCACTTCTGCTAGCTTTGCCACTTATTTTGAAAAAAGTGTATTGCTATGTCTAATTTGTCTTTTAGTTTTCCTAATATTCTCAAATACTCTGCATTTTTTACTGCTTTTGTGCTTTGAGCAGACATTTGCAGTGACTTTAAGATGTCACTCCTGAGGTGTAAAAGCTAGGTCAATACTACTGCACAGAAATTTGGGGCAGTGCATCCATTTATCTTAAGGAGCTTTTAGCTTCTACATCATGAAACATAATCCTGGGAGCAGTGACTTGCTTTCTGGATTTCATCATCCAAGGTAAGGCCATCACAGATGAATATCACTCTTGCCAGCCCCATTTTAAAGAAATCAGGAGCATGCAAGTATTCTGGCTCTGGATCCCAAATGGACCATCTGCCTGAGCTGCCTACCCAAGTCCTGGAGAGAACAACAGTTCAATTGTGGCTGTCTTCTCCATGTTTCTTAGCAGTGTCACAACAGCACAGGACAGTTTGAGTTACAATAAAAGAAATCAGGCCATATTATTGGCAGTATTACAAACATAACTGTAATTTAACTCTACAGCATTTGCACGTGCATCTGAACTGGACTGGGTGTCTGTGCTCCAGTGAGGGAACTTTTTGGAGGTAATATCAGCAAGGACATAGTGTTTCTATCTGGAACTGATCATCTACGAACAATGGATACAGATAAAATACAGGAGAAAGTGTTCCAGCTTCACCAGCCATTGATCTCTGAACCACTAAGCTACATCAGGCAACACAATGGTATCATTTAAAGTTTCAGGAACACACTGCAGATTTCCAAAGTCATTCAGTTGTTTGCTGGGTAAGGTTTGAAGCTAGACTGATGAACTATGCAGTCTAATGCCCAGCTTTTCAACTGTTCATATAGATAAGTCCATATAGATACTGTTCATATAAACAAGGGCACTTTTTTGCATTTAACTTGGCAAATAAAGGAAGAGCTAAATACACAAATATACAACATTTTAATCTAAAGTGTCTCCTTTGCTGTTGAAAATGATAACAAAGTTTGCAATAAATAAGAGATAAAATATGTAAATATCTGAGCAAAAATATAGTTAAAGTAAATGTGAGAAACTCCTGTTTTCACAGCTGGTCATTGGTTCTAATTGCCAGCCTCACATTTCATCTTCAGGTCTCAGTTGATAAAGGTAACCATGACATATTTTCTGTCAAAAAGCCATTCATTTGTATAAAGATACATACCACAACCACAGCCCCCCAAAATAGAAAAATCAGTCAGCAGATTTTGCAAGACTTATTAGTGCTGCAGCTTCACTGATCCTCACATAAGGGATTTGCTTCAGCTGGGATATGTGCAAAAGCTTTTTATTACTTTTTCAATTTTTATTTTTTTTAATATCACCTGCTATTGTTTTTCTAACTCCTCACTTGCAAATGCAACTTAAAAACACTTAACCTACCACCAAGCTCCCACTAAGTCCATTCACCAGCAACAATAACTCTGGCAGAATGGAAGTTATGGGAATGATGCTTCACTACTACCAATGATTTAATTATAAAAGCCATCTTAGTAGACTCATGCTCTGTATCAAACACCAAGTGGACAGGAGCTAGGAGGTCCCTCCACTCCAGTCCCTGGTATATCTCAACCTTGGTGTTGAGAAACTATCTTCTCCTGGGATAAGAGGCTAATTTGTCATCTATATAATGATGCATCTTTCTTGTTTCATCCAGCTGCCTTCTTTGGAAGAAATGGACAGCTAAAGAGTCTTAATTAGATTATATCCTAATTAATAATTAACATTTAAAACAGATCTACAAAATGGCTCATAGCCAAATGGGAAATAAAATCTTTTTTTAAAGCTACAATTAATTTCTTCTAGAGATGAAACGATAAAAGTACAAAAAATATTTAAATACATTTATCTGTACATTGAAATAGAAGTGTTATGACCTGAAAACATTATGGAAAGGTTCCTGACATCTGGTTATCCTTGATAATAAATATTCTTTCATGGTGCTTAAGCAAAATGAATAGCATTTTGAAGCGCAAAGCTCTGTCTCCTACCCCAAGAAGTTTGTCTTTCCCCCCTCCACTCCTGTTTTTCTCCCCCTTTTCTAAAAAGTAAAGAAAATATATGAAATTAAGCCAGTGTAGAAAAACAAAATCACAGAATTCAGAGGGGAAATCCTTACATCTCTACTTATTCTCAGCAAAGTCTGAAAACAAGTGAGATTCAACACCAATGAGCTGTACGGACCCTGTTATATCAAGTATTGAAGGACCACCTTACTGCCATTTTTAAACTCTGGGCTCCTAGACTATGAATATAGAAAAGGCTATTCCTTGGTATTTGAAGGCAAACCTGAAAACATGCATTACATTGTGTTTTTGTTTTTGTTTTTAAGTAAACAAAGCATCCTTTCCCCCATAACTCCAGCAATGCATTTCAGTATTACTAAGTTCAGTCCTTTTACTCAATGCCTTTCTATCCACAGAACATTTCCTCTTCCCTCAAAACCATGGCTGCTTTAATCCCAAGGCCCAGAACACATTTCACCATTGACAGCAGGAGCAGAAGCTGAGCAGCCAGAGGAAGACCTGCTACCTCTCACGGCTGATGTCACTCCTTCTACCTCCAATCTCCACAGATGATGTTTACCTCTGTCCTGCATATTTCTGAAGCAGGAGGCATAGATGGTATCCTCCATCCTGCCTCTTGGAATATAGTATTTTGGGTGGAAAAGATCTGGAGGATTCAGTCAGAGCCTTCTTCTGGCAGGTGCAACAACAGAAATAACCTGCACATGAATCTTCTTGCACCCCAAGCACCTGCGACACTCCTGACAAGACCTTGCCAGCTCCATGTGGTCATTGCTCCAAGCCCCTCTCTCCCTCAGCGTCCCCTCCCTTCAGCATCACTCTACAAGTCCCATCACCAACACTGCTCACTGGCTTGCATGACCTTCTCCCTCTCTAAAGTTGCCTTGTCTACTCAGTTTGGAAGATTCACAGGCACCAGTGACCAACAGATCTTCTCCAGATACTGTACCTAGCAAAGTGGAGAATATACCTGCTGATTGATCCTTTTGTACCACTGTAATAAACAGGATAATTATAAATTGTTATCTTCTGCTAAAGTGTACAGACCGAACTGGCAAAGATACTTCAAAATGAAAGCTGACGGCATTATCTTTGAACAAGTCTGAATGTTAAAAGAAAGGAAACAGACCTTATTTTTAAGGCTGTGCTAGGAAAACATCTCTTGCAGAAAGTGAATAATAAATATGCTGCATGCCATAGTAAAGTCCATGGGGGGAGGTAAGGGATTGCTATAAAACATAGTATTCTAACTACTACAGATGTTGCTGCTAGAATTTACAGCTTTCTCTGCGTGCTTATCTCTCCTCACCAGTTTCTGCACATTGAATCACATTCAAACATGGGCCATTTTAAGCCATCTTTTTATTATTTTAACCTTTTTCTTTAAGATACAATTAATTTCTTCTGTGCTATTCTGTAATGTTAAATAGATTCAAGACCTGTATTTACAAACCACATGCAATCCTATTTTGGCACATGTAAATTACATGCAAATACATTCTAAATTAGTTTGTTTATCACTCCAGAATTCCAGTCCAAAGGTTTTAGGTTTTTTTTAAATTTAGTTTTTATTCTGACATGTTTACAAATGAGTTTGACTCTGGAAAATAACTTAATAAACTCAGGGTTAGCTATGCAATTAGGGGAGTCATCTGGGAACCATAAAACCTGGAAAACAATATTTACATCTTTTGTACATCCAAGATTCCACTTTTTCCCTCCCTTAAATTCCTCATTTCAAGATATTTCAGTTATTTTTGTATGAGGACAAACCACAAGAACTCATTTTTATAACCAGTGACCCCTCCCTCCAACGAACAATTCATGGGGTAGCACTGGATAAAAAGCACAAAGTAGAAGATTTCATTATAAAAAAAGAAAATGAAAAATAACTGAATTAACATTGATCATGACTTTTCAACAGCATTTCTTATTATTACAGCCAGGCAAAGTCTCCTGTGGGCAGTAAAGCTTTCCCATGTATTATTAGCCCTCTACAGAAAGCTATGAAAAGACACAAATCTGTTTTGTCAAAGGACAGAAGAGCATTTAGTTATCAGAGAAAGTATGGTCATAATCCATTGTGGGGTTAAAGGTGAAGAAAACAGAACTATAACACAAAGCCTTAAGAGAGTAATACTCCTGCAGTTAATTCCTGAGCACTGCAGTAGAGCCGCCCGGTTTGTGGGGAGAATACATTCTCAGGACAACCTGACATCTATACAGTTTGTATTTATTAGTAGCAGCACTATTATATAGCATCTCTATTTGTGCTAGGTACAAACACACATGACACCATGGCTTCTGCTTCAAGAGGCATTTGTTGATATGCCACAAGTGTCCATGCAGCTGGCGTGAAAGCCAATGTTACGGCAGAGGTGACCACCTGCGTGCCGGGGGGGCAGAGGGATGGTAACGTCTTGCTTGGTGGTGCTGCTGGCAGTGGTCCAGCCCAAAGGGGCTACCCCAGGTACTCAAACTAGACCATTTAGGAATTTTTTCTACTATGGAGAAGGCTATTTTAGTGTTTGAATAACAAAATTCAAGCCCATCTGCTGGAGTGAGGGGGTTCAGTTCAGGATCACATGCTAATGGAGTGCATAAAGTTGCTCTCAGTGTCAGGTTTGTCAAACCTTAAGGGTTTGGTCCAAGTAAGAGGCAACTTAAGTGCTCTGGATCAGATCCCAAAGCAAATTTGCAGCAGGTCTAAAGTGACCAGATGAGGATTCCTTTTGCATCCAGCCATGGGCTCTGCACCTTCACGGTCCCTGGGAAGAACAGCAAGCAGGCAGGTTTAGCACAGGGGATGACAGCAGCTCTCAGACTGACCTGACTATGGGCAGGAAAATCAGGGTCTCTACAGATGATTCTTCCTGCCAGTATTCCCCAGAGGATAAGGCCAATGGATGCAGCTGTGTATCAGGACAGGTAATATAATAAAAACACCAAACATAATATAATCATCTGCTGTCTCTGAGATATTTCGAACACACTTATTTTCATTTTGATTCGTGTGGTCCAGCAAATACAACTTTATGGTTTATGTTGCTCTCCCCAGGCCCCACTTCAGACCTTACCCCATACTGCCTTGTGTCCCTTCCCCTCCTGTGCCCTGCGCTTCTGCTGGCACTCTGTGTCCTGGCACTCATGGCATCTACGCGGTCCAGTGCAGCATCTTGTACAGATACCACAGCTAGCTGCAACGTCAGAAGCAGACCATGGTGTTAAAACAGTATTTCACCTTCCTTTAACCTGCTTTTTAAGGACACTGCAGTGATACTACTGCTTAATGGTACTCACATTATCTCATTTAGCAGCATCTCAGATAACTCCCTCCAATACTGCACTGAACTATGTGATGAGTAAGTCACTTTTCCACCATGGCTCATCCTGCACTTTCAGTCTGAATTCACAAAATCATCAAACCTTCCTCGTTCAAATCTCTCCTAAAAATTCCTTTGTGCCTTCAAGTTACATGCTCAAAATAATAATAAATGGTCTAGATTACCCTTTCGTGTGGGTTTCCCAGTGACCTTGGCTGACTGCTTTAGCAGAAAATGTTCTGCATACCACAAAGAAAAAAAAAAAAAAAAAAACCCCCCAGCGGGCCCTNAAAAAAAAAAAAAAAGCCCACTGGCGATCCTTAGAAACAAATGAGATAAGGAAAAGTCCTTTGTGTGTGGTTCCAGCTCCCCTCTTCCTCAGTCCCATCCGTTGTAGCTGTATAATCATCACTGTTTTGCCATTTTCTGTTACACCAGAGATTGGGGGAAAGGGGTAGCAAAGAGGCACAGGAATCTAGAATACAACAAAGACAGTAGTGGGCAGCTTCTCAAAAATAAAATGCAGTTCTATTAAAATAATATTTTAATTTTTTACATTCTTTTTCCATGTTTCCTGCCCACTGCCTCTTGCGTTATCTACTTAAGTCCCCAACTATTCAGGGATGCCTTGGTTTCACACTGTGTGCATCCAGCGCAATGACATCCTTGTGGACTGGGATACATGGGTGCTACTAAAATAGAAATGAAGCACAGTTAGCTGTTTGTACCCGGGTAGGGTACACAAGCAACGCTTCAGATCTAGATGCAATTCAGCAGCACTGCAATGACAGCACCCTAAAGCCAATTAAAAAAAAAATAAAAAATTCAGGGCTTATTTATTTCAGGCATAGCACCCAGATAACATGGCTTGTTGGCATCTGGACCCACACTGGTGAGTCTGCTGCAAGCTGCACAGCTCTGCTATTCAGGGCTCTGCTAGCTCATGCATTTCTGCGCTGTACTCCATTTTGTAGTGTCAATATAATCCTCTGCTGTCTTCTAGGTGTTTAATACACTGATTTTCACTAAGTGTTGTTCAGGTCACTCAGCAGAGAATTAAAAAACCCCCAAAAAATATTCCTAAGTGAAGAGACTGTTTCCATACAAGATGATCTTGCAAATTAAAATGCTGTTAAAAAGGAAGAAAGCTTTCCATTCTCTTTAAAAAAAATCTGATACTTAAGAAAGGGTGGGATTTTTTGGATTAAAAAAAGAGATTATTTTAAGTTTTCCTCAAGCTTACTCAAAAAGAGAAAGAGCACAATACACCTGTGCACAGAATCGCTCATTTTCACTCTCTCTAAATGAGCCAGACGCTCGTTCTGCACATTGTGAAGTAAAACAGAAAGCATTACGTGCAAACATTTACAGCATAAAAAGCTTCGTCACCTGGGATACTTGCTGCTTCTGAAAATTCTGATCAAAGATAAAAACCAAGACAACTCCTTGTAATCAATTATGCACAGATAGTCCTCAGTGTATGTGCAATTCATAAAAATAATACTAAAAACATAACATGGATTTACATGCAGAAATGAAATACAGACATGGACAGAACACTAATCTTCCGATTGGTATCTTAAATTGACAATCCCAGTTCTTTAAGCGAGTCTCTGGCTAAATAGTGCTTCCTTGAAAAAATCGCAAGCAGCCCTTTACCTGCCCTCAGTTACACAAGAGGAGCTGCAGAGACACAGCCCTGGACCGTGTGAAGGTTACAGCAGGCAGCAGTCGGGGAATCAGCACTACAACAAGCTGAACGCAGGTTTTCTTTTTGCGTAGGCAGAGATGATTAGCTTCCCATACATCCATAAAGCACTCATGGTGCAAAGAAAGCCATTACTTGACAATCTGGTTTTTCTTAAAAGACGGACTGCAATACATGGTGGCAAGCCGGACACAAAGTGTAGCAGGCTCCCTTGCAGAATTTCCCCTGTATGTACACCCCCCTGTATGTATACTGACCGGAGGCAAACTGCAATGATCACCCTCCCACATTAGCCACTAAATTCAGAAGGGAAGTTAAAGATGCGTTCCGGTTTCAGGCATGTATGAACATGCTATAAGCATCATCCTCACTAATGCCAAATTCACACTTCAAGGTCTTTTCGATGTCTTTTTCACTCAGCCTTATGACAGTCAAGTCAAGGAATTCACATCGCAATGTCAATCCTTTCATCAACTTTATGCCCTCCAAAACCTGTGAAATATTTTTATTTCCACATGAGGATTTATTCCTGTTTTGTTCTAGCTGACATCGTTTTGTCACAGGTCTTATACTTTTTTGCCTAGGTGAGCCCCAAAGAATATGCAGTGACTTAATGAGCAGATCAATTACTGTTCATAAGAAAAGATACTGTCTCTTTAAAGGTTATTTGAAGGTTGATTGCTATCTTATTGCTTATATCCTGCAAATCTATTCAGCCTTATGAATGAATTTGACCTTTTTATACTTACTGGGAAAAAAAAAAAAAAAAACAGAGCAGAAGTTAATTTAGAGCTCTATAATACAACACTTTTTCCCAGAGAAATGAAAGGGCATTCAAATCGATACCTGCACAATAACACTCTGATGAATGTTTGCACCCAATTTTCTCATTTTGCTAACTTGAGATTGGGCATTTTGAATAGTTCTCAAAGAACATACTCTTTATGTGCTGTGAAGTATGTGGTATTGTGTCCAAACAATGCTAGAGGATAATCATTATAGGAGTATCACTGGGCCTGAAAAGGTCAGTTAGTTAGAAATGTCAGCTTTCAATGCAACTATGCCGGACCTTCCTATGTAAGGATCCAATTAAAGGGACATGCCAAGGTGCATGGAAACATCATGGTGACCCAGAATAATAATAAGGTATTGTGGAAAAGCTTGATATTTTTCTTCAAAAGTAATGGATTAGCCTTTAGAATATCTTCTCTGCAGTCTTATTTTGACTTTGCAAATATCACTTATTCTACATGTATCCAAAAAAAAGGTCAATTTTTTTAAATGCAAAGGTGGGGATGAAACAGCCTTACTAAAAGTAAATATTTTGCAGCTAAATGGAAAAAAAATCTGGTTTCATTACTGGATCAGAAAAGTGTCATTTCAAGAGATCTCAAAACTGATACTTGAGATGAATATAGACGGTGCTTGGGGAGACAGTTGGGGATAGGTCAGGGGACAGGCAGAAACATCACAGCGGACTTATTCTCTTGGGACATGCTGTGAGTGAAGACTTTGCACTGGGAAAAGAGAGTGGGAACAGCAACACTGTTCGGTGAGTATGGAGTATCTGTGCAGTTGTTATTCCAGCAAATGGAGAGGTGTAAGTAAGAATTAGAAAGGTACCGATCTGCACAAATAAGTAATTACAAGCAACAATATTACTTCACCTTATCACAGCAAATGGAAATTCTTACAGCTCTTCACCTACAGTGAAGATGAGGAATTGGATACAGTCAAATTTCTTAATTAGCCTCAGGACCACTGAAACCAACTCAATGGAACGAAAAAAAAAAGTCCACGTTTTCTCTCTGCTCTCTCTTAGTACTTCATCTTGCTACAGTTGCATCAAGTCTAGAACAAACTTCATCCTGTAGTTTTAGGGTTCAGCTAAGACGAACAACACTGGAATTTCACTTGGAGCTGAGACTTCAGCATATATATTTTATTTGTACGGTAAAGAAATTCTTGTACTGTGGGTTCAAATGAACCATTTGGGGTCTATTACCTTGCTGAGCAATGAGGTATTGTACCCCCAAGTTATTTTACATTCTTGTGGGTGACTGGGTAGATTAATATCCGGTATCTTAGTGATATGAGAAATATTTTCATTCTTATCCATCACTGAGCATTAAAAGACTCAATTATTACTGGAAAGGTGAGGAATTTCTTTTCTTCACCCCTTTCCATATATAACAGCACATGAAGCTTTGCTAACAAACATGAACAGTAATTATGTTAGGCTGTTTAAAAACTCAGATGCGATCTGTTGGCACATATTTAGACCCAAAGCAATGTACTATTAATTAATAAGGACTAGCAAAAATAGCACCTGAGTTTTAGCAGCAAACAACTTTCTGTCATATTTTATTACTCTGTATCATTTTTACTAATACCTGCCTTATAGCTTCATGACTTTGGGTTCATATTATTTTCATGCTTCAATTAGAAAGAAGCAGATAGCCAGACTATCCAGGAAGGTAATGGAAAAGTCTTGTAGGGGGGCTTAGTGGTGGAATTTATAGTTAAATGAAACTTTCAAATATACTATAAAACTTCCCTTTCCTTTACGTAGTTTTACCTGAGATCTCATAAGCAGTAATATGTAGAAATGCAAAACTTAATCAGCTAAAAAATACAGCAAATCCCACATATCACTTTATGCAATACCAGGAGAGTAGAAATATATTTTCCTAACCAGAGGAAATTAACTAGACAACAGTTCTATATCTATAATTTAAAGCAGTAAAATATGTATGGCAGAAACTAAAGCCACCTTAAAAGAATTCAGTGTAGCAGTGTATCACAAATTAATGAAATGGAGACATTTTTAGAGCATGCAGCACTGACGATATTAAAGAGGGGAGAATATTTCACCACCTAGATCAGTCTGATAAATACTTCTAAAATCAAGCTTTTTTCCCTGTTTAAAAGTGTAAGAGCTTGAATATTAGGGGGAAGCACACACAAGTTCATTAAGATTTCTGATCAAATCTCAATGCTGCTCCACAGAGATTAGGAATATCTTACTCCGTCTCTGCATGTAAACCTCTAATGTGGTCAGAGGAAAATCTGAGTAAATCAAAAGGCAGGAACTATGGAGTCAGCTCTTACTTTATTTCACCTAAAACAGAGCTGAAAGAAACTTAAAATACTTTATATTCCATGCTTTAGCCAAGCTGGGCACTATGGAATATTCAACTACCCCAGGTTTTTTAAATGCAATCAATTTACTGCTGCCAAATGTAGTAGGTTTATATACATCTGGGAAACATGCACCTACAGTGCTGATGAATTTCTCCTGACATTGGACTGATTTCAAGAGAATGTTATTTTAAATTGGCAGTAGAGAGACTGGTAGAGAAGGATAAAGCCCTGAGGATGGCTGAATCAAAGAGAATTTCAAAAGAATTTTTCTGATGGTTCTTGGATAATATCACATGTTAGCTATTTTCAAAGCCAATAGTTTCCAACACACTTCCATTTATGGTATCAATAATTAAAAAATACTTCAGTGGGAGATGAACTTACCTTACTGAGAAGAGAAATTGGAAAGCTGTATTATTATCGTAAACACAGGAGATGCAAAAAGCTTTGTCTCCGTGGAAAAGCTATGGAAACAGGGATATCTTATTTGCAACTATTGAGTGGTTACCACAAAATGTGATGTGATTGTATGGTGCGTGTTCAAAGCGTTACTAGAACATGATCACATAGAAATTAAGGGCAGATCCTCAGCTCCTTTGTGCAGCAAGGCCACATTAAACCAGCTGATTATTTGGTTCTAAAACCCAAAGTCAACTAGAAGTTGGTAAGGCAATGTTTGGATCAAATTCAGAAGTAAAACTAAATTTAAAGAAGGTCTAAATTACCAAAACTTAAACCTCATTATGTCCCGCTCCCTGCCAGCACGTCCCTGCCAGCTACTAATGAATTTTTAACATCTTTCCCGCACCCCACTGCGCACACCAGCTCTGACTCTGGCACCCTGAACCATACAGCACGTTACAGTCTAATTGTAACTCACATGTCAAGGGGCAAGAAGAAAGGAGTGTGGCGAGAGCATTGATAAATTTAACTTAACATTCCTCCAGCTACTCAGCAGTAAGGCAGAGCAGTGAACTCCCCTCCACATTTTACATGGGTGTCAGTTACTTCAAAGGAATATATTTGAGTGTGAGGAAGTCTGGCTCGCTCCCAGCTTATGCATCATTTGTGTCTGGCTGTTTCTGGAGACCCACAGCAAAGCAAAGACCTTCTCCAGTTTGGGGCACATCGCGGAGTTTTCCGTAGCTGTTTTCTTAGGGGCGCTGGAACAGGTCAGCTCTGTATGTTGCATATAAAATCTGTAGCTGGAGCTGCAGCTCCCACCCCCTGCATTTCTTCCTTCTCTACCCGCCTGCCCCTCCCCCCCCCCCCCTTTTTCTCTCTACACCCTNCATTTTTTTCCAGCATGCCCTCAGCCCAAGTTACAGATTAATGATCTATACCTGTTCAGTTTAACATACAAACGTGCTTTTAATTCAAGCATCTGGAGTAAGGCAAGAGGCAGTGGCGTGTTGCCCTCACAGCATGGGCTTGGCGCAGCACGGGCAGGGTGGGGATTCAGGGCATGAGGAAAAAGCACTGCTTCCTACCCATCAGTGATTCCTGGGCAATCATGCAACAACCGTGTCCAGGGGAAACAGCACGACTGCCATGAGGTAACATTAAGGTTTCTGTGATCCCACAAACTCTCTTTGAATGTTTTGGCACTTGTGTCTCAACAGCCCTTTATTGACATTAATGGCATTATTTTACCTTTCAGTTAATCTCATTAATTGGTTGATAATTTTTTGGAAATTTTTTTAGTGGCACATGGAGAAGAGCTGTCGCTATACTTGCAAGGGATCACCAAGCGATTCTTGGCTAAACGAACAAAAACTGGTTTGAGAATTTCACACACACACACAAAAGAAAGATGATATTCATGATGACAGAAGTGCAAATCACAAAGGTCACCTTTGGTTTGGAAGTTCTTTGTCTGTTCTTACAATTAAGCAATGAGGCTTTGGTGGCTGATACTGCTTGTGAGACATGGAGGACTTTCATACTATAAATACGTCTGAGTGACCTCCACCACAAACGAAGGCTGCCTGCCTGCGGCAAGGTGGAGAACAGGAACAACTCCCAAAGGATTAACAGCTGCAAATAAATATCCCAGTCCCTAATTTGAAGCAGTAAATTAAGGGATGACAGTGATTATGGCTGATCTCAGCCATCATAAACGATATCACGACTTTGTAAAAGCAGACTGTTGATGTCAGATCTTAGAGCTACGACTCAAAGAATGAATTATTTAAAAGTTGCAGTCTCCGAAGACAGATAAAAGCCTCAAGACTATGATTTATTTTATTTTATTTCTGTATTTGTAAAGCCCAAACTGGACCCTTTAATCCACAGGTTGACATTTTCCTATCTTACTAGAAACTAAGTGCCTAATTCTTTCAGCCCCTTTGAAAAAGCTCAGGTTTAGGCTCTTAAGTAAGTTTGGCCTGATCCAGCATCAGGGTTCTTTTGAAAATGCCCTTACTGAAAGCAAAACTCTAGACACTCAATTATATAATCATGGCACAAATATTTTTTTTTTCCTATGTAGCCAATTGTTGTAGATTTCTGGCTAAATATCAAAGGCTAAAACTTGCATTTCAGAAAAAATGCACATTATGGAAAGCTTCCCCCGCCCCGTAAGTAGCAGTATGTCTACCTATGCAGTTATTGAAAGCTGGCTTAGTATTTAGCTATTTTGATCCTTCCAACTAATTACTGTGTTGATTTAGGAGACTGCTGTATTAAACTGAGAGATCTGAAGCGATAGCTACTTATTGTGATCACATCTATGCACAAACACAACTTAGTCAACACTTTCATTCTTCCAGTAAATACTGTATCTGAAATTATAAGGAAGGTATCATTAAATTATTTTACAGAAAAGTCTCATATTAAGTTATTCTGGTCCCCCACCCTCCTTTTCTCTTACTAAAAAAAAAAAGTCTGTGGACTTTTGTGCCCTTATCCACTATCTGATTAAGACCTTCAGAGATATTTTTCTTTTTCCTCTAGAAATTGGGAATGCTGAAGATACGAAAAATGAAAAATGTGCTATGTTTGTCCTTGAAGTTACAGTCAGAATAGTGACAATGGCTGTATCACACTGTATTGTTGCTTTTATCAGCAAGTGCCCTGAGCATACATTAACATAATTGCAAACTGCATGAAAAGTGAACATGCAAAAATGTGATGCAATTGCCAATAGCCTCAAACATCTGTCCCAACAAAGCGTTCCTCCTCCTTATTTTAATTCTTATTATTTTAACAAGGTTAGTGAAGGAGAAACCATGTCACAGATGATATCTACATTTAGAGTGTCAGAACAATTATCGATGCAAAATTGTTATCCAAGCAAATGTGTGTCACATTTTGTTCACTTCCCATAACACCTGTTCATTTTGCTAACACATTATTCCCAGTTAAAGCCAGAACTCATTAGTCCTAGCTAAAGCCAAACTGAAAGCTTAATACATACATACATCTGAAAGACTGAAAAAGTTAACCAAAAGGTAGCACCATTCAAGCACAGTGTACATCTAAAGCTGGTGGGCAGCAAACTTCTTTAGCAGCTACTGGAAAGAAACTGAGCCAGAAAATTAGCAATAAATTAAAAGCCACCCAGCTTTAAGAGCTGCAATCAAAGAGAAGCACTACTCAGACAACCTACATTTCAATCACAGTGCAGAGACCTTCGAAACTCACTCTGCCAGAGCGCCCAACACTTTCCCAGTAAAACACATTTTGGTTTATCTCCTCAATAGGCAAATGACAAAAGACATTATGAAGCAGATCATTTAGAGCATTTTAATTTTACCTAAATATTTTCTGGCCCACTTTGGGGTTCGCCAGACCTAAGCCTGGACCTCCTCTCTCCCACCACATACACAGAGGGCCACCGTCTCCTTACTCCTCGAACTGCTCACGTTTGCCACCAAGGAAAGTCAAACTTACATTTGGTGATACTTGAACACACATTGTGAATTCGAGGGCATCTGCCCTGCAGTTATTCCGCTAACTGTAACCCCAAGAGGCTTAAAGAAATATCAGCACTCAAATTCATAGAGTAAAGGTCTGAAGAGGCAGCTCTGTGAATGGATAACTGCCCGGGGCTTTGCCAAGCACAATATAGCTGTCACTTGTTATTACGGGAAAGATTTTCTGGGGAACAGTGTTTTTCATTTTGCATGTCAGAGATGGGGGAAAAAAAGACATTTAGACAACCATCTCTTTAAGAAAAAGAAGAGAGCTGTGCGGCAGAGCTCACTTACCAGGGCTGGTTATTGTCAGGAGGTCAAGCTGCCGTTTCTGCTGAAAAACAAATTATAAAAGGAATTGTTAAAAGGGGACTAATTTTAGTGGGTCAGCTTAGACCTGTGAAGTAAGTGTTCTGACATTTATAGCAGAATTAATTACAAGTTACATGGCTCACAGTAACTCTTTTGGATGGGATCCACATGTACTTTATGAGGAAGAAAAAAAACCCTTGCTCAGTCCTTTTAATGTGTTTTTATTTGCACTTATAAAGTGTTACTATTTCTTTTTTGGAACATATACTTGAAATGGATAGCTGGAAGCACAGATGGACCGATATATTTATAAAAGTGATTTCTGATTCCACAGGGAAGAAGACAAGGAACCAAGACAAGAAACTCTAAGTTCTTTATTCCTATCAATCACTGACTCATAGCCTGTATGTGATCAAACACAATTATATTGCCTTGGGGTGAACCTTTCAAAGACATGTAAGAGTATCTAGACAAACTCAAGACTGATAAAAGGCAAGCTTCTTTTCATGCTGAGCACAGTCAGCCCAAGGATCTCATTGCCATCAGATATCCCTCACCCCAAAAGCTTGCCAGACTTGATCATCACTGGATATTTGTACTGAGAGCAAAATACAGAGAGTTATTATGGCAAATAGTCAGGTTTAAACAGAAGAGTGGTTTCTGGAAGGGCTGCAAAACTTCACAGGGCAAACCAACCTGTACTACGAGAAGGTTAGGAAATTTTTTTGCCTAGAACCAGCTATCCCACCAACACCTTGGTGATGGTGGAGTGTGTCTGGTGTACCCTTTCCCCTGTAACACGTAGCCAAGGCTGTTGCCTACTCCATGTTTGCAGCCTTAGGTGATCTCCCCACCATTGCTTCTCTGTGGCCTGCCACTGAAATCCACATGCTCCTGGACCATTATCATCCTTTTCCACCTTTCTGTGGGCTGAGAGCTTTCCATCACCAGCAGGGTTTTCCCCATCTCACAGACAGACTGTTGCTGCCTCTTCTTCATAGCACTTTCTTCTCCCTAACTTTGCCCAACATTAGTGTGTCTAGCTGGCATTGAAGATTATACTGTTCAGTTTAATTTCTCTTTCCTAATCTGCTCAATAATGTCTGTGCTACTTTCATTTATTGTCAGCCCTATTGATCTTTTTCTAATCTAATTCTCATCACTGCATTCACTGTATTCCCTGGGTGACAGCTGAAAGTCCTTGAGGAGGAAACATTGACTTGGTATTCCCTACCATGAACGGTCTTCCTTAGAAATTATGACCGATGAAACTCCTTTGCAAACCTATCATTTCTCTATAAGTAAAGCTTCACTGGCTAAAATGTATGGACACAGTTGATCATCCACTGAATGCACCTGAGCTATATACCCAACAGTGAATGTGGCCTGCTGGGAAGCTGAGTAGGGTGTCGGGCTGAAAAACCACATTTTCTGAAATCTTCCTGGCTCTCAGTACCTTAACTCTTGTACAATGTAAATCATATTTGTGAGAAAATCCATTTCTGTCTGCTTTCATAGGTACTCCTTGTTCTCTTAACTCTGACAAGTCATTCTGCATGTGACCTTAGCAGTGTGCTTGATCACATTTGTTTTATTATGCAATACTAAGGCCAGCCTATGCCAAACCTTTTTCCAGGTGTGCCAGGGTAATTGTAAAAGGGAGCAGAAGACCCTTCTGCTGCCTTGTGTCACCTCCACAAGAGCTATTCAGAAATGCTGTCTCTGATGGGGTCTGCTCTAACTCACCCTCCTTCCCCAGGGAGCAATAAAGCAAAGTAAGCAACAGTGTAAGCAAAGGTCCCACCTCCCCAGGGGGAGCCGTAAGACAAAACATCTCCTAATGAACTAAATTTTATATAGATCCTGTGCCTTAATCCTGATTCATATACACAAAGCTATGAAATGCCAAGGCTTAGCACCCACTGGGCCAAAAGCTTTGCTTACATTTCTCAGCGTAACTGGAACTCCAACTGCTGTATATTTAATGAACAGCTAGAGCAGAAAATATATATCTAAAGCCTATACTCTGCGAAAGCTTCTCTGTTGGGAAAAAAGGTGGAATATAAATATCCTGTGTGAAAGAAGGTTGCAAAATGTAGAGATTTGGAATAGAGACAAAGGTATGTAGTCCAACAGGCTCCTTGTCCTGACTTGAGTCTATTAACTAGGGTAAAAATAAACATTAAATAAAACCCCAAATAGCTTAACTTGATACTGCCGGAAAACAGAAGATATAGAATAGGCTAAACAAGAAGGGGAAATAAAATTAAATTATTACAGGTCAAATGTTCAGTTTGTAACTTTTTTTCCTGTTTGGACACTTGCCTTCAAGCTGACCTTGGAAAAATGAACTCCAAATCCAGGAAATCTTTGTGGATGTGTTGAACTTTAAGCACAAGTTATTTCTCTGACTTCAAGTGAAGCAGCACTGATCTTTTGCATCTAACACCTAACTGCTGCAAGGGATTTGAAATGCCACCAGGTTTTTGGCACTGGCTCTACCCAGACACTCTAGGCTGGAGCACAGTAGTTACTGCCTGACCAGTGCACTGACAGAGGAAAAATTTCTCGCTCTGACCTTCAGTGGACCTTGAAGAGGTTTCTCTAATTTAGCTCAGCAAGGGAAGTGTGTGCACACTCACCCAAGCCCTGGAGAAGAGGAAACAGCAGAGTGCATTCCAGAATCATGCATTTAAACATGCAAAAATGCACTAATTATGGATCCAATCACTTTCCGGAAATTCAAGCCTGCTCTCAGATCTCAGGGGCTAGCTCTCTACCATTTCCAGGGCTCAGCTGGATGCAAGCAGTCTAGTAACTAGATGGATTTTTTTAAAAAACATACACACTTATAAGTAGCTATAAAAGCAGCAGGATTTGAATTTAAAGAGAGAGACATTACAAGTGTCACAAAGATTAATAAAATAATTGCATCAGAAGTATCATGGCTGTGGGGCTTTATATATTTGCTTCTCCCTTCAGTGCTGAAAGATGCAAATTGCAGCTGTTGCCCCCCTCCAGCACGATCACCCTCTCCCTGTTTTGACAGATTTCTTGAAAGACTCATCTCACAAGATGTCTGGCATTTTTTTTTCGTTCTGCCTTTAGTAATTTTCCATATCTCAGACACCTGCCCCTGCAGAGATGCTTGGGACTATCCCAATCTTAAGGCAACCTACTGTCCCAGGAATTATTTACAATCTGAGCACTGAAATGTAATGACTATTGTCCCTGGTCGGGTGAGAGGTGACAGTTTCCCATATCACTAGAGCTGGATTTCACCTACATTGACAAAAAGGCATTCCATGAAAAACACTAAAATGATTTCCACAGCATCAGCCATAATTTATAAAAGGCAAACAGAAAGATTCCCTGTATCACCACAGTATCTCTATTGCTATAATCCTGTCCCACCCTTAAGGGGCAGCATCCTCATTTTCACTTTGCTGGCTATTTGAAAGCCCAAAGGCAGGAAGAGGCCATTGGTGAATCATACCAGCTTCCCACCTCCTGCAGTTTTCTGTCGTTGGTACTACCCAGAGGCACAGTCCCTACAGTGTATTAGGGCTCTGCAGCAAACCTACAGCAGATCGTGTTCATTTCCACAAAATTAACACAATCTTTAATTAATGCAATAAGCACTGATGAGTAATAAATCATATTAAAATACAAGGAAGGCAAATTTTTAATAAATTAAACATTGATTCACTCAATAAATATTAATCTACTAAGCATCAAGAATTCATTACATTTTAGAAAACCAGTTGAAAAACCTCGCTGGTGAGCTGGTCTGAAGTATGCAGAATGGTCCCTGCTCACCCATAATATACACTTATTTTTAACTAATTCCTTAATTTATCAAGTTAAACAACTTGCCTCAAAGTGAGTCTGGGTTATTATTCCACTGCAATATGCAATTTCCTTGACACAGATTCTAACTCACCCCTCAGATCATTTCCTAAATTTTTCTCAGTAACTCCCTTTCTGAGTACCTCCTTTCTCTTTCTTGATGTTGGTGGTCTTTAAAATATTTGCTGACTGGTGTCATTTAATTTTCACCTCAATTAACTCAGAGAGAGTTGCAAAACTAGAAAAAAAAACTTGTAGGGGGGGTGTAAATTAACTCATTCATTTAAGTTTAGCTTATCTACGAGATGTTCTTTCACACTTTGCTCTCTGCAGAGTTCCTCCAACCTTTTATAGAGATGTGGGATGTGCTGCACTTGCTTTGACTCTTATCTACAGATTAGCAAAAGAGAAGGAAAAAAAGCCAGATGCAAAGATGCCCCACGAGACTGATATGGAGCTGTTTCTGTAGCAACCGACGATTTTCTTCTCATGTAAGAATAAGCCTAGTCATATCTAATTCTGAATGTATCTGGGCCTCACTTGCCAGCCAAAGCTGTGTCAAGTATAAAGTCAATATAGTCAGAAAGAATGATAAAAAAAAAGCAATTATAAAGTCATCTTCCTACTCCTACACTCCTCTTCCAGCCAGGATCTGAAAAATATCCTTATCCCCACCTTCTGTCCCAGCACATCATCTCCAAGCCCCCAACATCCAGCAGAGCTTGTAAGCAGAGGTGGTGGTGGCAGCCAGCCACCCAGATATCTCATGCATGAGGCTGCTGTGTTAGAAGCTCCTTCAGCAGTTCCATGCAGCCACGTCCCAGGAGACAGCATGCTCTGGCAGCAGTTTCTCTAGACTGCAAATCTATACCTGCCTTGCTCTGAGTCTCCATACAAAACTCCTAAGCCCGGAGCTGAGATCAACTTCAGCTTTAGAAAGCACTTGTTAAGTTTGTTTCATTTCACTGCCTTCACTCTGCAGGCAGTATTTTCTGCAGCTATGAACCCAAAGGCAGGCTGCCCATCTCACTAACATCTCCTGCCATAGTCCACCCACATGAAGCTAGAATTGACTCTCTGGGACCACAAGAGGAGTTTTGTCTTCCTAAATGTATTTTACCCAGCCTGGTCTCTGCTATTGATCTCTTCCATCTAATTTTAATGTGGTTTGAACAGGTGACTCTCCCTACCATCTTCAATCTACTTTGAAATTCAGAGGGTTTTTTTTTTCCCTGGAAGTTTTGCCAGAAGTTGTTACTAATTGTGCCTTTTCCTTTTAAATTCTAAATTAGCACTTCTCTTCTACAAACTGACTGTGCTGACATAAAAGCAATTGAAACCAGTCCATGTTCTTCCAAAATAAAGCTGAGTATGTATTGAAGGGTGAATTTCACATTTCTGTGGCCTTTCTTATTGCCACACTCTATAATGTCAATGCTTTTGTAAGCTATCCTCTAGCATTATATCATGAAAGAACCCAAAAGTTCAGAAAAAGATCAAAGAGATCTCAAGTGTGCAGCTTGACACGGTGTGGATGGCACAGTACAGCTGCCCACAAGCACCACCATAAGCCTCCTTGGTTTTGCACTGAAGGGTTTTACAGTAGAGGGGAGGAGGAGGGAGAAGGTGCAGAGAGGGAGAGGTTAAAGGCCATGTCCCATCCTTTCACATTGCTACCTGATGGGTGACAAGCTGTGCACCTCGGTGTGTTCTGCTCCTATGCAAAAGATGCTTCTGTGATAGAGGAGTGTAAACCTTCTTTTAGTTGTTTGTTGTTGGACAGTTTAAAAAATATTCAGGGCTAATCAACATCTGGAAAAACTTTCTAATGAAGGCTTAGATAAAGGACAGTGTTAGAAAAAAAGTAAATATAACTCAGTAAGCATCTCACATCTGTCTAGTTTCTCAAGTGCAAGTTTTGCTACTTGTACCTTCCTTCCCTTCAGAGTGCAAGACTTATCTCCAGAGAAAAACTCTTGATTTAAGTAATGATCCCAATATGTTACTAATTCAGATCTTGTTAAAATGGATAACATTTTGCACTTCCTTTACGATTAGCTGCTAAAGTTTCCTGGTACAATGAAAAAAATGAACCAGTCAGCTTGTTGACACTTGACTGGGATTTCAGTAAATTGCATCTGCTGTAGCCTACTATTTGGAATCAATTATTGATAATAAAGGTGTGGGAGAACATTTATAAAGTGGTTTGGGATATGTTAATCCTCACACTAAGAGCTGTAAGGAGCATTTTAAACCATTTTAACAGTGACGTCTACAGACATTTTATAGTTGCAATATTTGGTAACTTGATTCTGGTTTAGAATCAAAACCAAGTCCAAATGATGAAAGGCAGCACCAAACCATTAAGCTACTTTACTCATCCTGCCAGTTCATGTATTCTTCTACTTAATATCTGACACCTGCGTATTTCTTTCCCAAACCCTAAGTGCCAAGGATACATGGTACTTTCTTGTTTTTCAGAAACACTGCCAAACAAGTATCTAAAACCTCTCCTTCTCCCCCCTTCAACTAATTATCTCAAGAACACAACACATGCGTAATGTTCTTACAGTCCTGTTGTGCACAAAAGCTATTTAGAAAGAACATTAATACAATGAATCATAGAATCAGAGAATCATTAAGATTGGAAAAGACCTCTGAGATCATCTAGTCCAACCGTCAACCCAACACCACCGTGACTACTAAACCATGTCCCAAAGTGCTACATCTACACTTTTTTTTTTTAACACCTCCAGGGATGGTGAAAGGATGAAGGGATGAAGGTTGAGGAAAGCTTGAAAAGCCATGTGAGGTATCTTTGGGCACATGAGCAAACACTGTGTAGTACCTATAGCAGTAGTAGTAGGTCACAGCCCCAAAGCCTTGGTGAGCAGATTACTACCAAAAGCAATAGATCACTGCCCAAAGGAACAGCCAGAGGAGGCTGAGCAACCTGAGCAGCTGCACAGCTGAGGCCATTTGCAACGTGCATGCTCAGTTTTATTTGTCACACAGATTCACAGACTGTTCCACATATTCTTGAGTGACATCTACTGGTGCTTTGTCTGTAGGCTGCCACATTTACATATAGACCACTCGTAAAGATAGTATCCAGAGTCTTATTCAACCACTAGGAACCAAGAAAAAGCCCATCAGTTCACTAGAAATATTTACAATCACAACAAGAAGTTGTTAAGACTATCTTATCTCTGGAAGGAAGGAGAGGAGGAATGAACTGCTTTGGAATGAACTGTTCCAAAGTTCCAATTAACATTGCCAATGAGAGTTATGATGACAGAAAGCGTCTTAAGTTTTCTGTCCTTCTGCATCTGTAAAATAACAAGCATCCTTATGCACCTCAGTGAAACAACACAAAGGTAGATTTGTAGCAACTTTATGGTTTGATGATGTATACTATGCATATCAGTGCATCTTCTCAGATGTGCATGTAAAATGACATCATTGATTAGTTAATAACAGTCTCTTTTTAACCAAGTCAAAATATGGCAAGCAAATCCAATCACTCTATTGAACCCAACTGGCAAACTTCACTCAGAGCTCCCAGTTGCGTAGGCTTCTATTCTCCTTGTTAATTCAAGCCTGAAATGCTGAGGCAAATTAATGCATGGATAGCCAGTGCTCTAGTCACTCTGCAGCCTGTGTGGGGTATGTGAGTATATGGAGTACATACACAAACGCTGGTGTTTCTGCCCCAGTAAAGACTGGGGAAAAAGAATGGATGATGTAGCCAATACCTCATCTGTGCTTTGTTCTGCTCTTCCCCAAAAGCTTTGGGCCTACAAGAAATGAAGGAAGAGAATAAGACCTGTTTCTCCATGGTCTGACCCAACATCCAGGTTGGAATCAAACCTCTTTGTAGCTCCACTAAGAAAAAGGTGGCTGTGGCTCTGTGCAAGTTTTAAATGAAGCATGTGTACTTACATGGCAATGGTTCAGGATCTGCTCATTCACAATTTAACTCAGCATTTTAAAGGGTTTGGTCTGGTAACAAAACGCCATACAGGTTTTTCGTATTTTGGTGTATTATTATATAACTTGCAGAGTTGTGGTTAGAATTCTGTGCTTGTGACATCGAATACTTAATGCCTATAGAGATTACTGTAATGCCACAAACAACGGATTATGTCTTAAAGTACATAGTAAGCAGCAGGAGCTAATAAACTCTTCTCTTTAAATTTTATTTATTTTGAAAAAAAAGAGTAAACAAGGGCAGGAAAAACTATACGGACCACACACAGTGCCATTAACAACCAAAATCTATATACAATGCAGATCGCTTTAGGCATTGCACAGCCATTCTTTAGTTGTGAATTCCTGTCTTACCTTAAGACTTACGAAGGAAAGGAGCAGCATTAGTGAAAGCAATTATGAACTTTGAAAACCCACCATTTGTTGGAGGGGTAAGCAAGTGTGTTCAATGAATGTTTAATTAGAAACAAAGTATATCTACCTATACCAGTAATGGGATATTGACTAACTAGCCATTGTTTATGGGCTGGTTTAGATAACAGACAAGACAGATTAACCCCCAACATATGCAATTTTAAAACTAAACGTGCAGTTGTAGGAGCCTACACAATAAGGAGCCACACAATAAGGGAGGCACAAATCCAGAGGTTTATGTCCCTGTTCTGCCCCATCTGGACCTTCAGATGGAACTTCAGCTGCTTACATCTGGCTATGAGTGCTCTGACCAGCAGATTATTTCTCCCAAACCTTCTTTTGCTGCGTGTAACTAACTAAATATTTATTGAAACGGAGACTTAAGTTCCAGCGTCCACACCTGACCTGAATAGCTTAGCCACCAGCTAGTAACAGTTGTCCTGCTCTCTCCATGTCAACCAATACTAAATTTAGCAAAGGGTCATCACGGCAGAGTAGCCAGCACAATGGTGGTAGGAAGGCTGACTTGGGTTCAAAGAAAATACTGTGTTGAAAAAAATGTAATTCTATGAAAAGAGAAAAAAAAACCACATAGAATTGTGAGGAGTTACTGGGAAGTTTTCTGAAACACAAGAAATTTTCAGTAGAAGAGTCCTTCTTTGTAAGAAGTTAAATACTTTCTTGTTTGGGGAGCAGCATGTGTTTGCACTCAGTTTGGCTCCTGCTCTGTATAAGAATTCTGCTCAGGGCAGCACTTAACTGGAAAACAAAGCTCTGAATTACAGCACTGACACAATCCACTTCCTAATACACCCGAGCCCAGTCAAAAGAAACATATCTTTGATAAACTTTTAAGAAACAGGACTCCTGTGGTTTCACACCATAAGGACAGCAATACAAATGGAAGGAAGAAAAAGACATATAAAAGATGCAACATGAGTAAATTCTTTCTGAATATAAAGTTTCCCAAAAATTACTGCATTTTCATGCATGAAACTTATGAATTATGTGTTAAAAAGTCCCTGTGATTCAGCAACAGAGTGAAAATAAACACAGCTTCTCTAGTTGCCATTTTCTCTGACTCCCTGGAGCCTAAAACCTTCCCCTTCCAGGAGCTCCCTGCCTTTACTTCTGATTTTGTGGGAATTATCTGCCGTGTTTATCTCAGGTATCATTTTCTCTTAAGGTGTGGGAGTTTGCCTGAGATGCAGGCGAGCTGTGTGAGAACACAGCACAGCAATTTCCAGATCATAGTGCCAGTGGTTGAAGGTATTCTGCAAACACTGAAAATATATTCCCTTTCCACTCAAAGATGGCAGTATTTAAAGGCAACCGAGTGACTTGTGTACAATAGTAATGCATGACATTTTATTTAGAAGAAAACCTCAAAAATAGGTTGTATTTCTGGTATCTCGCATTCAAACATCTCAGAAACTTAAACATTCCACAGAGCGTACTTCAGCTTTACAAGCAAACCAGACTTCTTGCCCGTAAGCCCAAGTAGGTGGGCTTTCTGTGTAACACAAAGCAGGGTAAATGTTGGGAGAACTTTATGACTGCAAAATGGTGTGCATGAGATCTACAAGCTATATCATCTCCAAAATCCTTCTGTAGTGATTTCCATGTGCACTATCACCGTTCAAATTCAAAGCTACCAGTCTCACACCTACAGCTCCATGCATCCAAGCATTCAAAAGGAAAAAGACAGAGCTCATTGTGATTTGAAAGTTAGTTTTGCACTTACTGTTACTATAATTTTGCATATGTACACACAGAAATATACTGCATGTATGTACATACAATCACAAACACATAAACATTCATGCAGGTTTATGCAGGTGTGTGTGTATCAAGGTGTGTCTATTGACTTCAGCATTGTACGGAGATGAGTAAGCATTTATAAAACTGTATATGCCACACTTACAGACAAGGAATCAATATAAGCTATGTATTGCCGATACAGAAGAAAAAACTAGGAAATACTTGGAATTATCACACTTATCCAAGTCCATGCTAGCATTTTGTCACCAATAGAAACATGACAGCACACACATTTCCTAGCTAAAGCAGAATCTCTTCAAGAAGCCAAAGGAAATCAGTGTGAGGGGAGTCAATGGAACTGATTTCTAATGCACCATCCTGGACAATTTCATTTTTTAGTCTTCAGCTCTAAATTCACTGGCCCTCCACTCTTGTCACATTCACTTTTCCTCTCTCTTTCCCTATTTCATCATTTCTTCCATCCAGCAGAAGTGCTATAGCTAATATTATGGGAATGTAAACCAGTAAGATAGGAAACATCTGATTCCAAAGACTTGCACAACAGCTGGACAAAATTGGTATTTTTTTCTGTTGCAGCAAGGGGGCAACTAACTCCACCCCTCCAAGTTCTGCTCTGACTGTCGAGGCACCATTACAGGCAAAGACTTTTCTGCAATAGGGACAGGTAGGAGGGAAGGGGGAAATAATTGTGTGTTTTCACATTTAATTTAGGAGGATTACTTTATCTGAAAGTCTTTCCCCCTCCATACTGTGCAAAGTTCCTTTTTTATTGTATATAAGTCAAGACAATGTGATCAAAATAATAGTGAAAAGTTAAATTAGAATCTAGTACATATGGACAAATATATAAATTTATATGTCTGACTATTGTGGTCTTATCTAATTTCAGGCTTTTCATCTAATTTCAGTTTGAGTCTGTTTCCTTTCACAATCCATGGCAGTGAGTTAGTTTTTCTATTGCTCAAAAAAATCAATTCTTTTTTTCCAAACCAGACCACTGGTTGTCATATTCACTTAACAAATGATTCAGAGCATCCCAATCTTCATTCTTCTAAAAACTGCATATTTAATTACAGCCCATGAAAGCACTGTCTGGAGAAGTCAAATGGCAGCAATGAGCGTGAGCTATCCCGGAGGTAAAAAGAACAATTTATTTTCCAAACAGACCCAACACTTTCTCATTCATTTCTGAAGCAATTTTGATATAGTTTTCTATGGCACATGCTAAAATCATTACTAAATCCCTATATTGGAATACCCTGAGCCACAGAACTTGGAACAAGGTCCACTCAGGCTGCGTCCCATATCAAAATTCCCAAAGACTAACAGGGCAGCATTGGGACTCCTTACAGCCACTTCCAGGGTCACTCTGCCTTTGTACACTAGTGTAATTCCTGCCTCTAGTGTAATTCATATTTAATCTATGGGTGGTTAGGATTGTTAATAAAAACAATAAAATGGAAGTTACTGGAACGAAAGTGGCATTTAACTCTATACGTCCAAATACGAACATTTCAGTCTCACTTTTGAAATTTGGCACTTTAGCCCAAACCCTTCACCCAGGTGCTTTAAACTGTGAAAAGTATTCCAGAGGCATTTTTATTCACAACAGTTGAAGAGAGCTATATATGCTGTATATAATATGCCATGTTATATTAAAGGAGAAAAGTCTGATTCATCAAAATCACCAAGCTGAGTTAGCTTGCCTGAGAGCAGCTGTGAATGGAGATCTTGTGTAAGAAAATGCAGCCACCCAGATATTACTGTTTTGTTCCTCTCTCCAGTCCATGTGAGGTTACTCTGACTAATAAGATAGGGAATAACATTTGTCCTGTACACTGAACATAGATAAGAGGTCTGAAATCCTCTTTTCATTAGCCTCATTGCTAACTGTTTCAAATTATCACTCTTTTACAGGTGTTCTATGAGCAATTCATTTGGGACCTGCTATCTGATATATATCTCATAGCGGTTAAAAAACACAGAACAAATGCTTGTGAAAAATCTGTGTGGTGACTGACAAATATGAGTCTGTTTTGAGAAGCACCCAAAGCACATGGACTTCTTTGGAAGAGAGAAGCAAACCAGATACCCTATTAACCAATTTTTACATGAAACTGCTGATTTTGCCTCACAAATGGGCAGTTGCTTTAGGGTTCAGTTCAACCAAAGGCTGAGTTTCCCCAGTTCCCCTTGCTGAGACGGTCACTGAAGACAGAGCATGTCTCTCCGAATCAGATCTCTAGAAGACAGAAGTTTTGATTTACTCATCTACCTGTAACAAAGGTTTAACCAAGAATGTTGTAACTATGTCATCGAGCTACTGCAAAGCAGCTGTTCCTTGGGCTACACAGGAAATATATTTATCTGAATAATTTGAAATGTGGATGTTTACCTACGATTTGTGAATCACTCTGAAACTTGCAGTTTTCAGAAGAATATAGTTCTGCATTTAAACCGCTTCCTTTGCCCTTTATGTTCATCATTTATTAGAAGAAAGCCAAGAGGTTTCCAAACATCCATTGAATATTAGCTTTAAAAATCAATTATCTAGACATTAACAACAACATTTACACACTGTGTTTGAAAAAAAATGTTGCTTCCCTAAAGAGTACATATTTTTTAGTTAGCAAAAGAGCTCTGGTATGTCAAGAGTAACTCATGAGGAAGTATCAGTCCATCATTTCAAACCAATTTCACCGTTGCAGGAAAGGTGAACAAAGTTTCTATAGGTGAACATGTGAGGAAAATTTATCCTGTTCTTACCCTGAACTCTATTGTGTCAGACAGCTATATTTCAGGATTTATTTTTTTTTTTAAAGACCAACACAAATGTAAATGTTCCAATTTATACTGGCAAAATTAGGTGTCAGATTCATTCCTGTTCCCAGTGAGCCTGAATTTTTCTTTTGGGCACTGAAGACAGAGAACATTTTTTCTGTTGAAATGTAGCTCCCTCCGCTGCGGTCCTGCGGGTTCAGGTTGCAGAGGAGACGCGGGGCTGGTGCAGGAGCACAGCCACCCTTGCCCTCACCAGTGCCGGCCTCCGCAGAGGCAGGCGGGCATTAGCAGGCAGCTAGTTTATCCCCCACAGACCCCTCCAGAAGAGAGACTCTCTAATGTGTTAGCCATCAGATACACATCTGTAGTCATTTTCAGTTGGAAAAAATATGAGAGCTCAAGTCTTTTTATATCCCCAAATAAACAGACAAAACAGTTCAGACAATACAATAGAATTAGTATTTTCAAATGAGCTATTTAATGAAATCTGAATAGATTTCCAGCCCACATGATCAGAAAACTAAGTAAAAGCATTGGGGATTACTGTTAAAAAGATCCTTGAGGGGCGGGAAAGGTGGTTTAGAGGTGATCTTAGGGCAAAAAAGGCACTTTATTATTAGGAGCTGGCAAAGCATTTCACACAAAAGGAGCAGAGGCAAAGAAAGTGTTAAGAGAAGAGCTGAAGATAAAAAGGTGCCATTAGAAAGCTGGCTTTGGAGGAGATTACATAGAAATAAGATGAAACTTTTCTTAAAAACAAATAAGCAAACAAACCAGCTCACCTGGCCCTCTGATCAGCAAAGAAATCAGAACTGTCAGCTTTCATCTGCCTCGTACAATAAACCTAAACTCAAAAAAATCGTTAAGTTTTGATTCAAGCCACACAAAGCTAATTTTTACTGGCCAAGGCTTTTCCTAACTACATGTTTTGGACTCTGAGGAACATGAGATTTTCTAGGTTGGGGAGTGTTTTAGTATCACTACTGTGTCAACTTTGAATTATGCACAGATTTTTAAATACGGAACTGTTCCTCTACTTATGATGACAGGCACATTCACATCATATAAAATTGGGAATGGGGAGAACTAAACAAAGCCAGTGAGTTCTGAATTGATCACCTAAAACATCTGCTGTATTGCTTAGGAATTACAGCACATATGGTATATAGGAGCATCCAATATTTGGAGGCACACCACCTATGCAGAACATCCATTAAATGTCAGAAACATCCATTTTGGCCATTTCAGTCTTAACTCTGAATGTTCTTATTTTAAATAAAATGCATAAAATTATTTGGGGGTTGATTTTTCTGTTTTATCATGTAGGTTGATTGCAATCGACTTAGCTTCTGCCCTAAGTCTCCTGTATGTTTCTGTACAGCACTGAGAATACTAATCGTGTTCAAAAAGACATGAAGAACATAATAGAAAAGAGGAAGAAAAGTTATCACCTAAATGTGATCCTTCCTATCTCAGCCAATCTACTCCTTGCATTTATTCTGAATCTCACCGCTTTTATGGTACAATAATCACACAACAATCTTCACACAATACTTATTCACAACAAATCATCAATATGCATTTCTAAACTGGATTTTACTCTGACGCAACAATCCTGCTATATAAAGCCCCAGTCTTGCCAAGAGGTAGGATGTGACACTTTCAAGAACAGCTGATCTAGGAGTGAATTAGGCACCCAAATACCTCATCGTTGGGTCAACATGTTTTTGAGAATCCAGTCTTAAGCATCAAAATCTCACTAAAACAGGTCACCCTGGAGCCTCTGAATTTGCATTTAAAAATAGTAAGGCAAAATATCTCAAATGATCAAATAAAAGTATTTTTTTCAATCTTACTATCCAGTTACAGGCTTTGAACTCCCATTAAGTTAAGCTATTTTGTAAGTTTGGCTTTGATTTGGGGGAGATAAGAAATGCTGGACTGTTATATCCACTCAGACTACATCACAATGGAAAAGAGAGCTACTGTGCAAATGCCATATGGGGTATTGGAGCCATAGAGTCATAGAAGCCATTAGGTTGAAAAGAAATTCTTCAAAAGGGAACTAGTCTAGGGAACAGTACAGGTTCAGAAAAGATGGCAGAGATCAACTAAAATACTTGTAATTTCTCTTGGCCAGAGTTTCCTTTAACCAGTTTAAGCTCAGAAAGAGGTACGGGTGAACCATGAATCAACACTTACAGAGTCTCTCTGGTAAACTTATTATTTGTTGCAGTCTCCCTTGCAGAGCCTGAGACAAAGGCTTTCCCCCTAAAGATAAATACTAATAAAAGTGCCTGTACTTTCTCACTGCTTTGAACTTAATCCACTGGTAAAAGTAAGTAAAGAGTTGTGTAATTCTCAAAGTCTCTCCAAATGTATTGAATGTCTCCCTACAAGCAATTGCAAATAAACCCAACACTAATTTACCCCTTACATCATCAGACAAACTGGAAATATCATACTCATCCTTCTCAGATGCTGTCTTTCAGAAGAAAAAAAAAATCATTTTGGGTTGGCTAAGAGGTGAATCAGGTACCTGTTCTGATAATTCCAGCTTACATAAACAGAAGCCAGCATGGAGCCCAAATTACAACACAGAATCATGTATCATTTAAAAGAAGTTCAGTGCCCAACCTGTATTGTCCAGTTTGGCAGGATCATTATTTCTAACACTGGAATGCTAAAATATGGTATTTAATGAAACCACATCATGTAGTTAATAATAGCCAGCTGTATAAATCTGAAAATGAAAAGCTTATTTTCTTTCTTTGTGACCTGAGGTCATTGATAACCTGAAAGGGGCAAAACTCACAGCTCATATTATCTATGCCACAAGCTTATTTTCTTCTAAACCAAAAAGGCCCCAAGTTTTGTAAGGACAAGACAAAAAAAAAAAAAAAATAATCAGAGTTTTTTAAAGAGCAGGTCACGAAAGCAAAAACATCACCATGAGCATATATAATTCTGTGAGGGCTCCCTCTTTTGGCAACCAAAAAAAAAAAAAGCTTCACAGATTGTCACTGTAAAGCTTGTCACACGGGGTTCTTTGCTTCCAGGACCACAAACGTCAACATCGATAACACAGATTGACCTTACTGCATTTTATCTTTTAGTCTTCATTTACTAATACAGAGGAAGCTGCTGCTCTTGCATTTTGGTGTTACTTATACTGTCCTTTGATTCTTACAGACCTTGGAGCAGGAAAAAACACTCAAAATTCCACATCTCCCCTCAAGATCTTGCTGGGAGCTAAGAGTTGTAGGGCTGGCCAGGGGCAGCCAGAAACAAAGGCAATTTGGCATTGGCTGGGATAAAAATCACAGGATTAGTCAAGAAAATAGGTCGCAGGCCAAAGAACAAGTGTGAAGAATAGCTTTTTACTGATTAGTCCTTTCCTGGGAAGTGTGCCAGAAAGTACAGAGGGTCCCCAAGAAATTTCCTTTTAAGACTCAGGCCAAGTTACACTGTGTATCTTTTCCATGAGAGTTAAGCTGTCAAATGGAAAAACATCTAGAAACTTTTTATTGCTATTGTGATTGCTGGTATAAAAGCTTTTACATGGACAGAGGGTGTCTAAGAGGCGCTGATGGCTTGGAAGGGAGAACTGCCCTGAACATGGGTTGCATTAGCAAACTTGCTACACCTGACTTGTCAGTTGACCGGGGGCTGGGATTTCCAAGGGAAATCCCTTCACCTGAGTTGTTACTACATTTCTCAGTAAAATGGAGTTTGGGGTCAGTATGCTGAGCCTACAAGCAGTTTAAGGCAAGTTCTTTAGTATTTACCTGTGCTAAAAACCTAGACCTATTAATATTAATTTGGCCTTGGATAGGAAAGAGTGAAAGGCTTTGGTTAACTTTTTTCCCTTTGCTTGCCTGTAATTTACATCAGCTAATATTCTGAAACCTGACTCTATACCATGGGAGCTTTTTAGCAGTTTTTGTTAAGGGTTACTGAAATTTAAAAGTTCATTATGTTATGTTTCTCTCATCTAGGCCTCAAAGGCTTTTGCATTACTGCTGCCGTGTGGGGAAGCTAAGCAAGGGGATACTGGTTAAGTGAACTCAGGGAGAGCTCCTTATAAACATTACAGGTATTATGGGGTCTTTCAAATTAACTACTTTGTCTGCAAAAGGCAGATTATTCTGGATTTATATACATAAGGAGAATATCATGCTAACTTTTTATTAAAAATTAAAATCTTTTGAGTCACAACAGAAATCAATATACCACAATTTGAGTGAAGTAGAATGATGATCCTGTAGTTAAGTAATTGAAATGGGAATTGAGTAATCTGTCATTCTCCCTGCTCTGGGCAAGTTAGCTTTAAATGTCTTAAGCACTGCATTGTAGGCTTCTAAAAACGTTAGACGTCATATTTTCAAAAGCAATTCCAGCAAGTATGACATTTTGGGTACATACCTAAATACAAGTCTGATTTTTCCATTTTGTACACCCTGAAAGTCTGGCGTTTTTCAACATCTCAAGCTGAGAAATGAGATGGTTAAAACGGCTGACCTTAACATCCAATGCTGTAAGAATTAAAGGTATGTCCACATGATCAGGTACAGTCTAGTGTTGCCTACCTCTAAGCTTGCAGGTGAGAACTGACAGTGGTGGTAAAATCATTCAGCAATGGGAGCATGGGAAGTAGCTTGCTAACAGATTTATAAATTGTTCAGAACAGCGCTGAACTGAGTGAGTCCCTCCAGCTTAGAGCAACGCTAGACCTATCTGCAACTGACTCTGTAAAAGCATCCTAAGAAGCCTGAAATTTAAATTGCTTTTGAGAATGAAACTAAACTTCCTAAAGTACTTTTGCATTGCTCTGCATAGTGTTGTGGAGGTCAAGCTCTAAACTCAAGAAATCTGAAAACTGAATCGCGCAGCTCAGCAGAAAGGGTGTTATACTTCCTTTCTTTCATTCTTTTCCTCTGTTACCAGCATAAGTTTGTTCTTGCTGGGATAACATCTTGCAGTGTTGAAACATTAGGCTAAGTTTTTTGTGCTCAGATTGTTCTCTGCTGTGTGTATACATAATTACATACATCACTGCTTGTTTATACTGTGGCATAAATCAGTGGTGAGGTGGTCACAGATGGATAACCACTATGTTTTAAAGAATAAGGCAACACAGTTTGGACAAGATGGATGGTGAAGACAGGCAAATCATGATGTAATTCTGTATGAAAATATATCTGTGTAAACAAATATAGACAAAATCCATTCAAGCTTCAGTATAGATCCAAATAAAATCCAGAACTGGGGCTGATGCTTTTCATGCCATGCCATCAGCATCTTTCTCACATCCAACCACAGCAGCTTAGGAAGAAAAGTATTTGCCTTCATTTTGAATTTGTCTGCCTTTTGTCACAACCTTAATTTCATTGAATTGCTGAGTTTTGTATCTTTATAAAATGCACTATTCAAGCTTCCAGCAGACATGCAGATTAGCCTTATCCTAAAGCACCTCATCTCTACTTATCCCGGGATAATTAGTCATGTAAATTAGAAGTCATTACCAAAGGCTACAAAACCCTTTAGCAAAGGCTTATTGACAGGCTAAACATGTTTAAAGTACTTTTAAGGTCTGGGGGTGGGAAGAGAGGGATATGTGGGGGGAAGAAGTATCATCACATTTAGAAGTAAATTCTGACACAGAAAATGAGGCTGCGTTAATCTGCATTCATTCCCGAAAGAAAGACTTATACTATTGTATGCTGCCACGGTGATATATAACAGAGGACATTTAAAATGCCAAGCTATAAATGTGTATTTTCTTCATTACATTTTCGTTGAATGCTTTGATCTTCCCATTTCACACTATAAGTTTGATTCATCATTACTTTCCAGTAAGAAACTGCCACATTTGATTGTGGAAAGAATTCTTATCTAATTGCAATTTGTAAGCACAGGATTTAGTGTATTGTTGCCTGAAAAATGGAACTATCTAAATTATTTTCCCTGAAACTAACATCCTCAACAAATAAAAGCAACATATGATAGCTGGGCATAATTAAAGAAAAATGACACCTACTGTTACATGAATAAAGAAAATGTGTTGATGACAAGAAAGAGAAAAAATGTGATTTCCCTGCAGTTTTGGTGAAACACAAAAGCATCACATTTTAGTTCTTTAACACATTTGTTCAATGAATTGGAAAAAAAGCAATCTCATCCTCCAAACCAGCCTGTAATGTACAGTTATTTCCCTGCAGTCAGAGCAATGTGTGTCAGACATTTTGGATTTACTGTGCAAGCACAGCAACCCTGTCTGAGTGTCCGGACACCCAACAGTCTTTTCTGAGCAATGGCATAGAAATGAGAAAACAGCCATGAAAATCTGGGCATGTAGAAAACCTCCCTTAAAGGTTCCTATTTATAGCTTCACTTTCAACAGCCATTTTGATCTTTTAAGGTGTCATACAATCAGTTTTCAAGCAACTTCCTGCTTCTTCAAACCTATTCTTTTTTTCTTCCCGCTTTTTTGTTCCTCATCCTTGCTCCCTCATGTACGCTTATCTATTCCATTCCCCAATATTAAACAACTCACAGAAAACCACTGTTAACAAAACATGTAATATTCTGTTATCATTTGGCATTTTACCATCCAAAGCTTAGAGTATTTCTCTTTTTTTACTTTGTTTTCAGCACTGTCCTGTTTTGCCCCTCCCCACAGCATTCACATATTCATTACAGACGCATTGATAAACTAGTTTTTGACTCTATGGGGTGTGAATAGGGCTATGGAAATCACCTATTTATAGCAATAATTGATAACAAATACACAGTGATAGCTCTCGGGGATGTATTATTTGCCATTCTCAACAGTATAATTTGTAACCTGTTGGAGGAAATGCTATACTGACATTAGCAAGTTTACCAGCCCATTCTGAGATCCATTCTGCTCCAGCTACTTTCCTGTTGATATGTACTCAAGAAAGTTTCAAACCGGACTGGATACTTCTACCCAAATTGGCAGTGCGGCTTTGACTGCAGAGAAGATATATTCAGAGAATAATGTGTAATATACTTATAGGGAAATATACTTAGAATATGACAAGCTATTACAGAAGGACTATCTGTTACTATCTACTGTAATTAACTATTACTTGTAAGCAAATAGATATCACAGCGACAAGAAACACTATAAAGCCCTAAAAATAAAAGAATACCTAATTATATATCTTCAGTACTGACAAATGTCTGGTCTCAAGTATTATGTCTCAAAATAGAGGCCATTACTCCAAGTAGGAGCATAATAGTTATGACTGGGTTTGCTAGACCAAAAAGAAAAACCCATGGTTACACTAGAATTCAAGGTCATACTGAAGGAACAATGGGGTCTAGCAGCCATTTGAGGGATGCAGCCAAAACCAGTTTAAGAGCCACTGGCCTTTTCTTGAGATCTAAGAAACACTCTAGATGACCAACTTTCTGAGCCACCGGCAAACTGCTTATCAACAAGCCCTCAAAATAGCAAAATCATGGTGGGCGATGGGCATATGCATATTTCTCTTGTGGAACAGTATCTCTAGTTAGCAATAATAAATAAATAATGAAAATACTTTTTTGCAAGAATGTGTTTTTCAAACATCCAGTTACTGAACTGGGTGTTTGTAACCTGTGAACTTTGACACTTGCTGCACAAGAATTCCAGAGCTGGAGAAAGGTCTTACTAAATTGATATGATAATAACCACCTTAAAAATTAGTGCCCATTTTACCAATTTTTCACTTGTCACAGGCATAATGTCATATTTCACCTTGATTCTTTACACAAGCAATTGTTGTCTGCATTGCCAACTGCTAGGACAAACCCCAGTGTCAGGGAAGAAGAATTCTGCTGCGTACCATACGTAAATATCATGTAACATCCAGGAAGCTGAGATATAAAAACAGTTATTCTAGTCTCAATGTGGGCATTGTGCTCCCCAACCAGCGCTTCCCTCTCAGCTGCCACTGAAAGCAGCTGTCATAAGTTCCTTAGTAGCTGGTATCGTTGCCTGGAGGCAGTAGTACCTTTTGACCATTTCTGTATATGGAAAAGGACCAATCAGATTAGAAAACACTTACTGACATTAAGCATCCATTAGAGGATCTCCCAAGGTCCCTTCCAAACTCAATGATTCTATGAAATATTCTTTTATGTCAATAAACACAGCAGATCTGATCAAATATTGATTTCCAGCACTCTTCTGGAGGTAGCCTTCTTTCTCTATATAACGTTGTGATTTAGTCAAGTGATGGGGAGGATGAAGGATGTTTTCCACTACTGTGTCTCTCTTTTGAAGCCTCAGGGGGTTCTCTACAGATTCAAGAGAAACAAAACACATATGACTTTGAAGAGAGCTCTTTCTTAGGACTGTCAATACTGCTTTGGATTTGTGAGGTTTTTCTTGGACTATTCAAAGGAGAAGTTTTGTACCAGGATCTGGATGCCCCTTCAGCACATGAAGGATTCCACAAGCTTCTTCCCCAAATCTAAGATATTAAGAAAAATAAAAGAAAAAAACAAACATGACCATCCCCAACATCTTAGCCCAGGCAGATGTCTTTTTCCTGAAAAGGGAAAATCTCCATTTCCCTCAATTGCTGCTGATATTAACTTCACGTGAAAGATGTTCAGATACTGCAATGTTAGATAAAAACTCCCAAGTATTTGGGACAAGGGACAGTCCTTGACCCACACTATTGCAAAATATTTGCCAGGCCTAAGTAGATGATCTCCATCCAAACAGCACAGGTAGCCACTTGCCTCCTGGGGCACTTTACAAGAGCACTGCAGAGCCAGGTATCTCTTCTATAGCCTGTTCCATGGGTAAATACGCCTAATCTCCTCATCTACTGCTTTTCCCCTTCCTTTCACCCTCTTACTCTTTCCCTCCTACACATCAGAGTACATTGCAAGGAGACAGCAGGGTGAAATTCCTGTCATCTCTAACAATTTCTTAAGGGCAATGGAATCCTATATGTTGCATCCTTTGCTAACTAACAGTACTTAAACCTCATCTGAATTGGTAAGTAAAGAGCATATCCCTGGGGCTTCAGAAGACAAATACAAATTCCTACTCCAAAGGTATACAGTTTAAAAGTGTGATTTAACCCTAGTTGGCAACTAAGCACCACACAGCCGCTCGCTCACCCTCCCCTCGCCCGGTGGGGTGGGGGAGAGAATCAGGAAAGAAAGTAAAACCCGTGGGCTGAGATAAAGGCAGTTTAATAGGGTAGCAGAGAAAGAGAAAACACTACTACTACTACTACTGATGATGATGATAAAAGAATATACAAAATAAGTGGTGCATGATACAATTACTCACCACCCACTGACTGATGCCCAGCCAGTCCCTGAGCAGCGATTGCTGCCCCCTCGGCCAACTCCTCCAGTTTCTATACTGAGCGTGACGCCATATGGTATGGAATAGCCCTGTGGGCAGGTTGGGTCAGCTGTCCTGGCTGTGCTCCCTCCCAGCTTCTTGTGCACCTGGCAGAGCATGGGAAGTTGAAAAGTCCTTGACTAGTGTAAACACTACTTAACACACTGATATTTTTAGTTGTTGCTATCAACATTGTTCTCATACTAAATCCAAAACACAGCACTATAGCAGCTACTAGGAAGAAAAGTAACTCTGAATTAAGCTGGAACCAGGACAAAAAGGAAGGCTGGGATAAGACAAGATAAAAACTCAGGATGACATGTAAGCCTTGTATGTAGCTATGACTTTTTTCTCCTCAGAAACCATAGTGGAGAGGAAGCAGAAAAAGACACAGTCATTCCACGTGAGTAGTGTAGGACATAGAAAGCGGAGAGGATCTCCTCTGCTCATGCAAGAGCAGGATTTGATGTTTTCCTTCTACTTCTGTAGTAAGTTTTACTGGGTTGGGGAAGATTCTATTGAATTCCTGTAAAAAAAATCAAAATGTGACTTTCTTCAGGAATGAAAAGAACCCTATTTATTTTTTAATTTCCCCTAAAAATGCCGAAACTACAAAGAAAGTTTTATTAGTGCAGGGCACATCACAAGCGTTTGGGAGAATAGAGAAGAAAAAGGAAAACACTCCCACTGAGTTCCTCTTTTTCAGAAGCACCTTTCTATGATCAGGAGTGAGTTCTTTTGATTTTTACCAGATTTTTTTTTTTTCCTTGATTGCAGAAAACATTTTCAGTTTTGAATAATTTTTAACTACTTCATTAAATTGTCCTAAAATACAAAGAATTTTAAAACATTGTGCTTTTATGATGTGAAAACCCATTCTAGATCTTAATGGAGCTACTGCTGTGAAATCATGAATCAGCATGGTCAAAAAAATGAATCATAGTATCTTGCACTGATGTGGGAAGAACAGTTTCTGGCCTTTTATATAACTTAATCTATGTTAGACAAAAAGTATTAAGACAGACTTAGAGACACTGACAGCATTTGAAAGCAGGTATAGCAAAGAAAAACAATTCATTGGTAACAATTCATTGTTACCTATCAAACAGTGAAAACTCAGGGCCTTTTTAAAAATATCTGAGCATCCTCAAACCCAAAATGAAGTCAGCTGAGTCCTGCAGCAGTTCTGTACTTCTGAAAGTCAGCTGTCCACTTTTAATGGAGAATGGCAAAATACCTTGTGGGGATATAGTGCAATTTAAAGTATTATGAAGACAAAATACTAAGTACCACTTCTTACAGTACACACCATTTCATCAGGGCATTTTTAATCAGCATGCCTCTGAGAGAAAACAGAGCTCCAGCTCCACAATATTTAATGTCAATGGCTGCTGGTTAGCAGGGGTGGCAATTCTGCTTAGTGGGGACATCTTCCAGTGATTTAGCAGTGATTAGTGTTTCTCAGTCTCCTGCTGACTGTGGCTGCTCCTTTCTCTAACAATAATGGCTTGCTTTTCTCAGCTCTTCTGCATGTTAAAAATTGTTTTTAATGTTTTTCCAACACTGCCTATTCCTGCATGCTTCCTTATTTCCTAGAAAGAGCTTTGGTCCCAAGGGCTTCGGGAAGGCTCTGCTGCACTATTAGACATGCTGGGACTGGCCCAGTTGGCAGTGTTGCACTACTGTGGGAACATTCAGTCCCTTTCTCAACGCATTCAGCATTTAATTCCCCCTCCTTGAACCTGTCCAGTGGCAGAAAAACACTTTGCCACAAGTTTTCAGTTCCCTCAGTAGGAGTGTTGTCTTGGGAAGGAAATCTTCTATGACCTACTTCATCAGTTCAACAGAGAGATCAGCAGAGACTGTCCAATTAAGAAACTCTACAGCTCTTTTGGTAATTTTTATTTGGTCCTTTTCTTTGGGCCAGAATTATTCTTTTGTATCTTCTGTCTTTAGTGTGCTCACACATTAAATACCAGTATTGGCAGTGCTGACATCTGCTAAAATTCCAGACCTGAAATTTCAATCATGTACTTTATGTAATATAATTTAACTGTCTGCTTCCCAACTTTGTTAAAACAGTGGTTGATTTTTTGTGGGTGGGATCAGTTAGGTGATGCTTCATTAAATTCCTAGAAAAAATGTCTTGCAGATTTTGATAATTAGTTTTATTTAAATTCACTAACAATGTAGCCTGAATAGAACCCTGATTCAGTGACATAAAATAACAGAAACAATCCTTGTTGTTTATGACTTTTCGTTGTAGAACAATATCCCTTCTTCCTTCACAGGACACTTTGGCTTATTATATCAGAGGCAGATGATACCATGTCTAAAATATCAGTTATCTATTATTGGTTTTGCCACAAACTTCTTTTGTGATCTTCAGTAAGTTTTTAGTTCCCCACCTACAGAAATCAACCTCACACTGTGCTCTACCTGTTCTAGACACTATATGGTTTCCTTAATAAATATAATGACAATAATAAATAGTAGGATATTTTTAAGTATTTTAAAATAGAAGTAGATACTTACTAGCTTATTTTTTTACTAACAACCAGGAAACTTTAAGGGAAGTCATTGAACAATAATTGTATGCCTGGCATCTGCTTCTTTTAGAAGAATTTGCAAATTTGTTGGTATTCAAGTGACATCCATAAAATGACCGTATATAAACACTTTTAAAAAATGCAGAGAGGAAAAGAAAATACAGTAAGTTGTAGAGTAATTCAATATTTCAAAGACTGCAGCCTATGAACCCAAGAAAATAAGGACAATGGAAGTCTACAGTGTACATAGAATATTGCTATCAGCCTTTTTTTTTTTAATCAGAGAATGAATTTTATCAACGTTGTTCTAAAGTAACCTTGGGCACTGTTAAGATGGCTAAAGGGGGAAGGAGCCTGGATAAAATAATTGCATATAAGTCTCAAAGAAGAAATTGCATTTGATCCCAAGTACACATAGAATATATTACCACCAGGCTATTTTTAAAATACTTAATCAAAGACACTGAACAATAAGAATTTTCTTGGGTGTGAAATGGAAAAAAAAAACCTATTTTAAATAAACATTTCATAAATTGTCTTTATACTTCTTTAAAGACTGCAGGAGAAATTCCACTTGACGTAAATGGTTCTAGATCTGCATCTTCAGAAAATGACTAGAAGCAAGGCCCACAAAGTCTCAATATTTGTATCCCTAGATTGTAAATTATGAGAAATTTCAGAACAGAAACACAAAATGATGAATCCATTCACTTTTGAAACTTGAGTTCAGCTGTACTGCTGTATTGACAGTATCTAAATTTAGGCACTCAATTTAGGAGCTTTAATTAGCTAGCTAGTCTCCTTTTTTAGTAGTGTAAAGAAAGACTGATCCAGAGAGCAATTCAAAACACATGTGAGACTCCTACTTTGGGTGACACTCAGCACTATACAGTCATCCTAAGTTGATCAGCCTCTTTTAACTTACATGCCTCAGTGTGACAGTCAGGGTAGCCCCTTGAGTGCCAAGATTTTTCAGTCTTGTTCAGGACTCAACACATTTTATTTCCTGCATCTTTATAGTGAGCATATTGTACTACATCTCACTAAAAAAGATGCTGCCACAGCAGAGCCACTGACAACTTAAGGTATTATTGAGGCAGCCCTAATCAAGTTTATCTATATTTCGTGCTCAGAAATAATTTGATGCACTGATTTGCAAAAGGTTGTATGTAATTTTTATAAGATTGTATGTGCATATTCCATGTTTCATAGGGCTGACTGATTTCACAACCTTGGATTTTTAGAAACTAGCCATCTAGTGCAAGTTGGTCATCTTGACTCTCTGTATTATCAATGGAGGGAGAAAATCACTTATTTCCATAGGATGAATCTTTTTACTTCTCTCAGATAAATGTCTTAGGAGACAGTGAATCATCCTTTAGAACTTCCTTGTACACACCCCGCCATTAAAAAAGAGCCCAAAGTGGTGGTTTGAACAAAGTCTCAACTATGTTTTGTCATCAGGTCAAATTAATTTCACCCTAAAGTTTGTAAAGACTGAAAGGCGCATGAGGACAGCTACTGCCCCAAAGAATCTGGTTGCTGATGCTTTTTTCTGGATTAGATATTTTAAATTTAATCTTGGTAGGAAGATTTTCAACACAGTAGTAAAGAAAGGAGGAATAAACTTTCATTTCTAGTTTAAGTCTGTTTAGCAAGAGATGCTATAGAATAAGAAAAATCTAAAAATAGGGAAAGGAGTTTTGAAATACTTAAACCACATTACATAAGCAGAAATAACAAGCAAAACAACCCAGATGAATTTCAAGTGGCACTAAATATAACCTCATAAGTAATACCATTCTAGAAAGATGATTTTCTGAATCAGAAAGCCAGTTAGCATTAATGGACATAACTTCTATGAGAGATAGCAAAAGGGGGTTAAGGGTTGAACACATTTTGTTCTGTTTATTCTCTGAAATCCAATTAACTTCAGTTATTTGAGAAGACAAAGCTTGAAGAACACTTCTGAAAAAATGTAAGAGATCGAGACTCCTGAAGGAACAGGAAGAACTCTTGATACAAACATTGCCACTGATCCAACAGGGCAAATTCTTTGAATTAGGCATGAAAGAAACAAGAGCCCTTCCCAATAGTCTGGAATGGAATTTTTTTTAATTTCTGATCTTCTGTCTGTGCCTGTAAAGTCATCACCTCCAGCAGCTTGAAATCCACCACTGCTGCCTGTGCCAGATACCTGTATTCATTAGTACAAGCATATAACAATTGCTGAAGCTCTATCTTGTAGCAACCTGCTCAGTATTGAGGTTAGGAGCTCATTTGTATTGCACTGGTTGCACAGTCAAGCAGAAAAGTTGAGATGCATAAGCAGGTCTTGCACAACCAATTTGTTTGTGATTTTAAAAAACAAAAAATCCCCCAAAAGATGAAGGGAAAAAAACCAAGCTACTGTACTTCAATATAGCTGTGTTAAGAGCACTCTTACCAAAAGTTTGTAAGCTCAGTAACTATGAAAACTTTTGACAAAGATATATGCAGGTAAATCTGTCATGATGCTTTTGCAGCTTTGGGGAAAAACATTCAGCCACACTGGAGAACAAGACAGAGAGCAGCAAACTCTGACAGAATGAGCTATAACTTTCTAGTCATCAGGTCCATGCATGCTCAACTTGTTACTATATCTGTTCTCACAGATTGTTCTACTTTCACAAGAACAAGTACAAAGAAGGTAAAAGAAAATAGCTACATCACACTGAACAGTCATAATTGATCCATGAGGGTCAATATCTATGTATCCAGCTTCCAGAGACAGATAAAACCCAGAAAACTACTAGACTGTAGTAGGATTAGACATGCCTGATGTTAGTTATACTTGCGCATGTACATAAAAAAACATCCGCATGGAAGCAGTTCATGTAAGAAATGACAGGCACAATGTTAGTTTTTCCCATTTAATTGTTGGGATGGGGAAGCGTCTTTGTAAATGAAGCCCTTGCAAGAAATGACAGGGACGAAGTGAGTTCGTTGTTCTGAACAGGAGTTTAAAATAATTTCTTGTAGAAGCATTCCCTCATTTTCACCCAAAAGTTCTATAACTCCATCACGCAGTTTGTGTAGGAACTGATATTAACTTCTGTCAGGTCATTACACTAAGTAGAAGAAATACTAAGAATGTAAGTTAGGAGATATTAGATATCAGTAAAATAAAAATGCTAGAACAAAACTAATTGTAATTTGTGTAGCTAGAGGTGTAGGTAGATAAATACCTGAAGGGAAACCATACAAATTGACAATTTGTGCTTTGCTAAAGTCAGTAGATTTCAGTATTACTGGGCCATCTATAGTCTCTCAAACAGTAAGTTTGAAGAAAAACATGTTTTGAAAATGGCAGTCTGTCAAGACAGTATATGGGATCCATCTCGTTTATCTTTAAAGGTTACACATCAAGGCTAAACTGGTCAACTGGCATTCTTTTAAAATAAGAGAAACAGGCACCTCCAAAGGACAGTTAGTCTTATCTATTGTAAACACCAAGCTCAGGATGGAGTATATTACCCTGCAGATGTGCTCTTTCCCCCTTCATCTATTACTGAAGAAATCTAGAAAATGAGCTTGAATTAGATGCTTAATTCTAATGATAAAATTAGTCAAGAATAATTCTTCCTAATAAGACAACAGAGTAGCATGTTCTCCTTGAGTCACAGATACGTTTCAGAAATAAAGAGCAGATTCAGCTGAGGAAGGGAATGGAGAATTGGAACCCTATAGCAGAAGTTGCAGTGTCAACAAAATTGGCGATAGCTGAAAGGTATGAAATCAGCTCTCCATCTCATTGCTGTCT